>CAMXCT020006557.1:187500-240000 GCA_947184155.2 Cladocopium goreaui | reverse complement strand
CAACAACTACAGCTACAACTACAACAACAACTACTACTACTACTACTACAACTACAACTACAACTACAACAACAACAACTACAACTACAACTACAACTACAAAACAACTAGTTACAACTATATGACTGCAACTACACTACACTAATTACATTACACCACAACTACAACTCCACTACGCTACAACTACAACTACAGTTGCAGTACATCACACTACATCCAGAAGTTGTGGGTGAGGTGACCACTGCAACCATTGCAACCATTCCAGCAAACACAACTCCAACCACCTTTCGGTCAATCAGTGGATTCGCTCTGCCATCCGTGATTCACAACAACGAACGTCTCCTATAGGTTTCCTATTCTGAAACTTCCGCCACCGCCTTGTGCGGTACTACTGGTATTATACTATATTATATTATATTATATTATACTATATTTTACTAGATTATATTAGATTATATTATATTATATTAAATTATATTATATTATATTATATTATATTATATGTGAACAATTTAACCCTTGTCCCTGGGCTGCAATTCAACCGGATGCTAAAGTGCAGTGCTGTCAGCGACGCAACAAGGACATGCGCAAGCAATCACTCGGTCCTTTTCCTTGCTATGTGAGTCTTGAGCCACAAGTCAAGTGGCATGAAAGCCAATGGCTTTATATGCATTGTATGATACATGCACTACCACCTAGTTCCCTTTGACACCCCCCATGCCCGAAGTTGTTTAAAGTTTGGGCACAGGAGAGGGAACAAAAGAGATTTGGCACGTGGCAACTACCGCAAAAGTGAAGTTTCTGTAAGCACTGGTTCACTCCTCGTCTGTCCGATGGACGTAGACTCGGAGATCCCCATGCCGCCATCTTCGTGGCGAATGTGGGTAGATGCATCATGCTGCACAAAGATGAACCCACGTCAAACTACACTAACCACACAGCGAATTGATGATGTTGGTCGTCCGATGGACGAAACCGACACATCGCATCTACGTGAGCACTAAGGTAGCTATCAGCGGATCTACTCTGCACACAAAAAAAATGAATTTGTCGATTGGGAAATGATGTGAGAGAGAGTCTAAGATGACTGTACACTAGCCACGCTCAGAATCCTCTCAAAAGTCAAAGTTGATAATCATCACCATCCGTAGCCAACATAGATGATGTTCGCCACATAGCCCCGTGTTGATCATTGGTTGGTCTTCTTCTTCTGGGGTGCTTGTAAGGTCGTGATTGCTTTGGTGCGGCTTTGGCGGGCATTGCCTTTTGTGATAGCTTTGCCTGTGGCGTTGGTGCGGACGATGGAGCAACGTACGAAGACGACGATGCTGTCTCAGCAGGGGCACTCTTGGGTGGAGGTGGCTTCGGGTCCGTAGATTTGGGCTCGTGTCCATGCCCTGCTGCCGCGCTTCGAGAAGCTTCAGCTGCTCGTTGGGCGCCCTCATTGTCCCCGATGCTTTTGAAGACAGCCTCGGTTACTTCTGGATCGAGGTTTGGGGCGATGGATTGTTCCCACCCCAACCTCCCACGCTGTGCTTCCTGTTCAGCATATGACAGCGAGTATGCTATCTTTGCCACAAATATTTCGGGGAGAACAACCCCGCATTGTTGTGCAGCAATCAGCAACTCCTCGCTGCGTTGGTTCTCGCGGAATGCGAAGTGTACCGTAAATGCTGGAAGTTCGTGGCATTTTGGGAAGCCGTGGTCTCCCGATCGGAAGTATGTATAGTGCAAAGATGATGGGAATGCCCCTTTCAACAATCGTGTCACAAAGTCACTGATCATTTTCCTCATTTCCCCTTTCTCCTCATTGGATCCTTTCATCTTGTTCATCGGGGTGAGGAATTTCATTCTGTCTGGAGTAAATCCAGCTTGTACGAGGAACTCCATCATCTTCTCGTAAGCGTCTTCACCACATGCTCCATCATGTCCTTTGGCCGGCCGCCGAATAATCTTTCGCCATGCGACCAGGGGGTCTCCGAGGCCTTTTGCTCAAACCAGTCCATGAGCTGATGATGATTCGGGGGCTTCAAGAGTCCTTCGTCGTCCACACCTGTGTAAGGACAAATGCCATCGAGGTCGATTCGGCCGAGCTTGTTGTTGATCATCTTTTGGTAGTACTCGTCCGGGGTCATCATTACCCTCTGGTCCCAGTATAGTACTTGTACATCATCTTTGAGATCACTGCATTATCAAACAATTGAGCAGCGGCCTCAGAGACGTCGATGTTGACGAGTCCCTTGATCGGCATCTTCTTGCTTCCGGCCTCCAAGTTCATGGCCCACGCTGGGAGCGAGTTCGTTCTCTCCTCCGTCTCCCTGTCCGCATCTTCCTGATTTCATCATCTTCTTGTTCGTCAACCTCGATTTCGACGTCCTCAGGTCCATCTTCTTCTTTCATCTCTTCGTCCTCTTCACCATAGTCGACTTCAGAGGTGTCGAAGCCAAAATTGCTTTGGGTCTCAGCGCTTTCTCGGGCTTCATGGACGGTGTCTTTGAACATCGTTTCATGCGCCTTGCGAATTTCTTCGTCGATCTGTTTCTTGGTGGCCTCGTCGTCTTCCTCATCAACTGGATCGTCAAGACGATATGGCCTAATGCCCTGGCTTTCCAATGGGGTCCAGCACCCCACGCAAACCGAAAACTTCATCGGCGTCTCTGTCCAGCCTCTGTCACGGCCTTCCTCTCCAGGATGTAGTCGACCAGCTTCAATCTGGCGTCGTACTGTTCTTTACCTCCATCGATGATCTGTCGGTTTTCAAAGCGTGCCAGGATGGTCATGACCTCCATTGTTTCCTCATCGTATAGTTGATTGGAGGCATTGACGCATTGCTTCGCAATTTGGATCACTGATTCCTTCGTTGCGACTGTTTTGGACCTCATGGATCCCGTTCTGATCACCTGTTCCTCTCCAGAAGGAACGATCAAACGATGCCATCGGCCGTTTGCATCCTGAATCCATCCTCCACGGACCATTGAGAATGGCACGATTTGATCCGTGACGACCTGGCCCGAGTCGGTCAATCGACCGCCATGGTCCTTCATGAGGGTCTCGGTCGGGATGTAGAGGCACACAAAACCTCCCAGACGAGTGTCCACGCTCTTAGTAATGTTCCAGGACCGTTGATCCCAAGGAACGTACGGGTTGAAAAACGTGAATATCCTCGTGTTCCCATCCAAGCCACCAGGGATCAGTCCCTCTTTCCATTTGCTCTTCAGTCGATCCTTCATTGTGATGTGAAAACATGCTGGGAGCGAGATCACTGTGTTTGGAGCAATTGGATGAGACAGTAGGGATGCTTTCAAAGTGACGTCATTGACCAGGCTAAGCTTGTTCACTGTTGGTGCTCGGACGGCCACTGGGTACAAAAGTAACCCTTCATCTGGAATCTTTGTGTTTTGATCGACGTAGTTTGATCTGCACGTCTCACTGTTCCTGTCGATGTCCGGGTAGATGCCAAATGCAAGAATTTGTTCACGGACTCGACGCCCATATCGAGCGCAGTGGAACATCACCTTGAACAGGATGCTCATCCGGCGTCCCGCTTCCTGCTTGTCCCATGATCTCTTGTCATTGGCTCTGCCTCGAGGGGCTAGAAACGTATGTGGTGATCTGGATGATTCTTGCCTCCAGATGTTCTCGTACCTGAGGATCATCAATCGGAACCCAGCCTGCATCGTCACATGGTAGACCAAGGTTGACTCTCTCCATGACCTTCCCGGCATGATGTCTGAGTGCTCAATTCAGGGCGCTGCTGACATCCTTCTCGTATGGTTCGAGTTCATTTCTTTGTCCAAATCTGTAGTTGATGTCAATCTCGACACCGCTGTAGAACTCGTAGTTGTGGAAGTAGCACCCAGTGATCGGCACGATTTTGAGGAATCCATCTGCAGGGGCCTCGACTCTCCTGTACATGGGCTTGCGGAGGTTGCTATCGGTGTACGCTGCCATGAAGTCAGGCACTTTCCAGACGTCTCCGCCTCCACGAACGATTGCGTCACTGATGACGCTGTCGAGCTCAGTCCTGGTTCGTGGTCCTTCTTCAGTGACGTTGCGACCACTAATGCAGAACTTTCCTGCTTCATCCATGTCACCAACTTCAGACATGTACAGAATGTTGTCGTACCAGTGGTACTCTCCGGTGCGGGCTTCAGCTGGTTCTTCTTCAGTTGCTTGTTGCTCAGCTTCTTCTGTGCCCTCCTTCTTTTCTCTGCCCTCGGCCTCCATGTCCACATCAGATCCGGAGCTCTCGTCTTCCAATGATGTCCGAATGCCCTTCAACACTTTGTTGATGTCATTTTTCTTTGGGTCGGTGCAATCGGCATGATCATGTTTAGTACTTCCGCAAAAGATACAAACATTCACAGACTCAGAGACGGCAAACAATTTCCCAGAGCATCCAGGAGCTGTTGTTTTCCAGATCATTCTTTGGCCGCATCGGCAAAGTCATCCTGAGGTTCTTCAGCATCTGCTTCCCCAGGATGGGTCGTTGACCCTAGTCCCGGTTGGGCTTCACCATCATCACCCATGTTGACGTCATCGCCGGTGATCCCCTTCTTCTTGCGGAATGCCTCAAGCACGAACGCAGCTTCCTGTTCAGTCATGCAACTGAAATCTCTCAAGTGTTCGTAATCGGGGGTGCTGTCAAGAATCTTTAAGACATCGGCTGCCTCGGCCGGTTGGAGGGTCCAGGGTGCAGTCAAATGACCCGCGCCTCTTGTCATTGATCGTCGAAGTTGTTCTTGAAACTGAACCAAAGCCTCGGAGAGCCTTCTCCAGTCCATTGAGAAAATCAGCAGGTTCTGTGTTGACATCGAAAACGTCGACCACGCCTTTTGACATGTTAGCGATGTCAAGGACACCCAGCCAGAATTCGATGATATCTTATCAAATTTCAAGAGTAATGCTCTGTGGGGGGTACGGTCCTCAAAAATGATGGTACGGTGAAGGGTGCGGTACGTTGGGTACGGTGGTACGGTACGGTGGGTACAGTGGGTACGGTACTGTGGGTACGGTGGGTACGGTACGGTGGGTATACGGTGGGTACGGTACGGTGGGTACAGTGGGTACGGTACGGTGGTACAGGTACGCACCCACCGTACCCACCGTACCGTACCCACCGTACCATCGCGTACCTCCCGTACACTACCCAGCGTACCCACCGTACCATACCCACCGTACACACCGTACCATACCCACCGTACCCACCGTACCGTACCCACTGTACCCACCGTACCGTACCCATAGAAAGTGTCATATGTACCTACCCGTGCTGAATCATCAGAAAACATGCTTTTCATTCCTCTTGAAATTAGATAAATGATATCCCCTGCCTTCTCCGCGGAGGCTCTTGTGTGGGCGAAGATCTCGTTTCTGTCTTTGACCTCTGGAATGGCAACCTGCTCAATTAAAGAAAACCTTGTAGGCCACATTTCCGCAGTCCTTGGTGAGGCGGTATGCCAACACGTACTCTTTGGACACTGAGTCAAAGATGCGTTCACGATAAACGCTGAACTGCTTTCCACGGCCGTTCTTGAAGATTTCCCTGGCCCTGGTGAGGTGGCACCCTCACGCCTCCCATATGAGACAATGACTTCATGAGCTCTCCCCCATACCTGAGATTGGCATTTGCGACCACTGATGCGGCGGCAAAAACGAGCCACTTCTGGAATCCTTCATTGATGTCCATGTAGTCCAGACCACAGTTTGCAAATGCCACCTTCAGACGAGCTGCAAGCATCAACACAGACTTTCGGGCACCGAGTGTAGGTGCGGACTTCTTGTAGTGATCCTGTGTGTTTGCGGAGCAGTTGATGCAAGTCGAAGGTCGACTTTGGTTCATCTCAATCTCGTCCATGGTCTGAGCCCCTCGACAACTTGCACATAAGAAGTCGACGCTGTCGGTGAACACTGGAACCCAATAGCACGTAGTCACTGGTGAAGGTTCCAGCTCTTGGATTTGCACCATGGGCTCGACCCATTGGGCTTTGTACCGTTTGTCCTTGTTGAACCTGGCTGTTGGTGCTCCATCGGGCGGACCCTTTTGGAAGACTGCTGCATCAGCGGCAGCATAGTCCTCGGGAGCCATCTCTCCGCTGGCAATCCTGAAGACTTGCGTAGGCCCGGTGACTTCCCTCAAGAGTTCAGGATCAATGCCGGACTGGTCGGGTTTATATGCACCCTCGTTGAGGGCAGACACATGCTCCCGGTTCGTCGCACACATCAAAAACACTCTCTGCCTGAACAGGTTCTTTTCAATGACTGACCAGATTGCGGTCTTTCCAAGAGACCCTTTTCTGGTGGTGTTCAGGATTGGGGATTGTCTTCCAAACTGTGAGTACATTGACCTCCACGTTCGTTGGTCAGTAGTCACCATCACCCCTTGAGCCTTCAGTCGCTCGGTCATCTCCACGGCTGTTCTGGAAGTGATTGAGTCCACGCAGTTGAACATGGAGTCATTGTTGATCGCCAGGATCACGGGCCTTGATACAAGTTGATCAAGATCAATCACTGCTTTCACAAATTGTGCCATGAACGTATTCTCAAGCATGACGTAGTGAGGAGGTCGCTTTGAGTGCAGGAGTTGCAACGAAAGCCATATGTGGACCGTGACATTTCCCTCATCGGCGACCTGACTCTTGATGAATTCGGTGACGTTGTCCATGGTTTCGAGGAACTGATCAATGGGTCTCTCGGCCTCAGACTCATGAATCTTGAAGAGTTCAACAGACCAACCCATGTCGTTAAGCCCCATTCCCATGTCGTGGCATCCAGTTGATGTGCCCACTCGGTACATCAGGTCTGTGATCAAGATGGTGGTGCCACGCCGGAATTCACCAGCAAGTACGTCAGAATCCTTGCCACCGTGCGGTGGGTCGATGATACGGCATGCCAGCGGGTTGGAGATGCTCTTCTTGATTCTTCCCAACCCTGATACATTGGCCACTTCATTGTCATGCCTGCCAAGCATCATGAGCAAACTGGCTGTTGAAAGATAACATCCTGTCTTAGCCAGAACTTGAGTTCTAACCAGGTGGCTGTAGCACTTCAACCAGTCCGCTTCTGAGATCTTTGCAGCATCATCGTCCGTGACAACGCCGGGGTTGCATATTCCAAAGATCATGCACCCGTATGCTGACACACGACGAAGATATTGTGCCCATCCTGTGATGTTGGATGCAGATGCAGCAGGACCTTGCATGATCGACAGTAAGAACTGGTCCAAGGAATTCATCCATGCTGATGTCATGAACAGCGAACCACGGTGATCTGGGTTAGTAGAGGTCTTGAACAGATATCCATGTGGCACTCTAGCGATCACCCAGTCAGGCGGTGTTGGCGGCGGTGTAGGTCGAGCTTTTGGTGGCGGCTTTGCAGATGCTCCAGCTGATCCCGTTGACGCCGATGCGCCGCCTCCGGGGGAGGTAGGGCGCGCCTTTGCCTCAGGTGGTGGCTGTGACGCTGCTTCTTTTCGTCGCCTCTCTTCCTCCGCTGCCGCTTGCGTAGCGTTCATCATCACGATTGGATGTGGGTCCCAAGATGGAGGGACTGCCTGTGCAGGAGGGTTGCGTCCGTCTTTCGGCTGTAGAGGCTCATCCCACCGTGGAATGTGCACCATCTCGGCTGCCCCTTGGGCAACCTGGCTTGATGATGTGGTGGTCACGAAGTCGTGGATGCAAAAAAGGTCCTGTTCCTCATCTCGATTGCCTCATACAATCACTGATCGGCACTTGCAACATTGTACCCCCCAATCTCCCAGATGTCGTCTCGGAGGTCCAGTGACAACTTCACATCCTTGAGCTGCTTGCGCACAAAGCTGCACAGATCTCGATGTTCGGAATATTCTGCGCGCCTGACCTTCCACTTGTGCAACATGTTGGACGTCATCAGAACGGCTTGCGCATGAACTACTGCTGCAGCATCACCAGCCTTTCCTACGGAGTAGTGTTCAGGGCCTCCTTCAGGAATCTCAAGATCTGGATGAGCTGGTTTGTCGATACCTGGTGGTCCCATTCTCACAGATGAGTCCTCAGGGAACAGCTCTGCGTCTATCTCGTCTAATGATAGTTCCCTGTCTGGTTTCTCTTGTGGGACCTTCGATGAAGGCAATCCACCGCCATCTCTTCCATCATCATCTTCTGGTGGTGGTGGCGGCAGCATTTCTGAGTTTCCGTCCAATCTGTCCTTGACCTTCAGACCTTCAATGGTAACATTGATCTTCTCGTACTCAGCTTTACATGGGAATTCCAAGGGTTCCTTCAATTCAACTCTTTCAGTGTAATGGGGGGTCCTGAGCTTTGCAATGGGTTTCTCAGCATCATAAGCCAAGCTTTGTTTTGTCCAATCGCATAAAGCCCATACCCTATACTTTCTTGACCAATGGAGTCCTGGCCCCAGAGAATAACCAGCAAATACTCCAGGTATTCCCATAGGATCAACCTTGTGTTGTTGTTCTCGTTCTCGGGACCCACTTGGTTTGAAGTAAACAAGTGCACCGAAAGGTATCATCTTACCCTTGAACTCTTCACCATGTAACTTACACCAAGAACTTACCTCTTCATCGTTTGGTTCAATGTTCAACAAATGGCTAACACACTTGATGGCATACATCCAAAAACAAGGAGGAGTACCAGCTTCAAGTAAACATGTTGTGGTTGCCACCAACACGAATTGGTTAGTTCTCTCGGCAAGTGAGTTGTGCTTTGTCTTTCCGGCCAATGACGTATCCATGGGAGTCTTCAAAGCCTTCATTGCCTTGTCGAACTGTGGGGCATCATCTGAGTATGCTTCTCTTATCTTTCGACGACCCGTGAACTGTTTCACTGCTTGGATCACTGCATCTGTATCTTTACGTGCAGAAGATACGACTGGATCATTCCAGTGTACCGATCACGGATGACGAAGATGGTTTTGTCGTCTCCATATTCCTGTTCAGCGATTCGACGATTGTCAACATAGTCGAATGTGACAAGGTCCCCGAACTTTGTGAGTTTACGTTGGAATGCTCCTCTGAATGTTTTCCTGTGCTTCATCTTGGCACGGACACATGACTCACAGTAGGGGTCATCCTCCTCGTCCACATCAATGACGTCATCATCATCTTCACGTGCACCTCCCTCAGGAATCTCTTCCACCTCGATGTCATGCTCCACGTCTTCGACATCAGGACCGATGCTTGGTTCATATCCAGAGTCTTCATCAAAATCATCATAGTCATCGGCATAACATGACATCTCTTCAGCATCCCCTGCGTCACTACCAACGGCAACTTCGGGCATGTTTTGATTTTTCTTGTCCTTGCTCTTCTTCTTCTTCTTCTTCTTCTTCTTCTTCTTCTTCTTCTTGGCCCTCTTGTGCGACTTGCCTTCCGATCTTCCGACGATGTCGGTAAGATCTTCCAGCTCATCTCCACTTTCACCATCGATGACCATCATGTTCTCACCCTCGGATGTCGAGCATTCATCCCTAATGATGTTCAAGATCTTTTCGACTTTTGATGATTGTCCTTTCTTCTTCTTCTGATCGATGCTCACATACGGGATGTAATCTTTGACAGTCATCTCAATGATACGTCCGTCGGCATCAAGCATATAAGGGCTTTTCCCGGAAGGCCATATGAATGAATATCCAAGGTCAAGACATCGCTTCCCCATGGACAACACCGATGGCGTATCTTCCAGGATGTGCTTGAGCAGGTTCGTCAAAGACCTCAAACTCGATGTTGGAACGTTTCGTTGAGCTGGTCACACCGTTCGCGGTATGGAAGTTCACAGTTGTGTCATCATAGGTTGGAAGATCCATTCTGTCGATTTTCCTGGCAGAAATGAGATCATGTCCACTACCAGAGTTCATAATGAATCTCTTATCTCGCTCCTCAACTGGTACCGTGATACACATGATGTTTCCTCTCTTGCCATAACGACCTTCGACATGTTGGACATAGTTCTCCACGAAAACTTCTCTTGATAGTTCGCCATCATCATAGTCCATTTTGATCATGATGTCCAATGTCGGTCCAACTATGACGAGTACTTCATCAATATCACGATAATCCCCTTTCTCATCCATGATAATAGCCATGGCTTTTCCTCGACCAAGTGCAAGTCTGCATGAGTAGGCCCATTGGTCATCCTTTCTGATTTCTTCCGTGGTCTTGCCTACCTTTCCATGCATTTTGGGATCCGTCTGAGATTTCCGGATGCACTTCACGAAGTCCTTCTTCTCATAGGTATGAATCTCGTCCGCCTTCGTGTCGAACTTGACCTTCTCCCTCATCTGACTCGATGCGGCCTTGAAGGTAAACAGCTCGATGTCACTGTCATCATGTAGAAGTGCTGGAGTTGCATTGGATGAAGTTGATTCAGTATTGGGTGCCGTGTTGAACAAGTGTGGATCATGTCGTTTGTTGCACTTGTCACCATAGCGGCACTTTCCCTTTGCCCAATGCCAGCATGGTTCGTCTATCTTCTTTGTTCTGTTTGCTGGAGATTGGCTTCTTGGCGTCTTTCCACCTCCTTTTCCCGATCCACCAGTCTTGCTAGAGCCGAACGTCTTCTGGTCATGACTGTACTCACAATCTTTCCCTTTCTTGCAAGACTTCTTGACAAAGTGGAAATGGCATGGGATCTTCTTCTTGTCTCGTGGACTTGGACTTGGCGCTTTCGACTTTCCACGATTCTTCCCCTTCCCTTTACCTTTGGCATGTTGTTTCGGTTGTGGAGATGGTAGCACAGGGGCGGCCTCGACCTTAGCTTTGGCAGCTTTCTCCTTGGCCTTTGCCTTGGCCTTGGCCTTCGGATTTGCGTCCTGAGGAGCAGGTGTTGATGGTGCAGTGCAGGCGTAGTAGACTTTCCTCCACCAGCAAAGTCTCTCGCATACTTCTCTCTTGCAGCAACATGCTTATCTTCCCTTATCCTGGTAATCTGTCGCTCTATGACATCGAGAAGATGCTGATAGGATTTCCTTGGGTCCCCTTCAATCCATGATTCATATAGCTTGATGTCAAACATCAACAGATGGGAGTTTCTGATCTTCTTGTATAGAACATCTCGAAGTCAATCATCGGGAGGAATATCATCCGGCATCATGTTGGTGACCATTTCCATCCACTTCTCATAGAACACTTCAATATTCGCATCTCCAAGGTACTGTGATTTGATGATGTGTTCCATAGTGAATGCGGTCTCCCGTTGTCCAGGTGTTCTGAAATGGTTCAAGATCATTGCCAGTATTTCCCTTCCCATGACATATGTACCTCTACGACAATGCGCCTGAGTCCTCAACCTCAACTTCATAGCTACATGTCGTGCCACGTCACCAGCCTGTGTGACGATGTTTGACAGAGCAATGGAAAGCTTTGCGTCGATGGATTGGAATCTCTGGCCGTCACTGTCGTTCAGAGCGTCAAGATCAGGGTTTGGTTGTATTGCCGGTTGTAACCATGCCTCCCATGCAGCTCTATCTCCATCATTTGCTGCCAAACACACGCTCTTGATGAGATCAGATGTCCATATTCCCAAATTTTGATGTTTCGGCCAGGCACTGATGTACACTTTGTCAGCTTCTCTCCGAGAGACTCTTGGGGGTTCAACTGCGTTGTTGATACATCATCTGCTATAGAATCTCTCTGGGATCCGCGAACAGAAGGTAGTCCTGGTGGTCCTGGTGGCCCAGGGGGCCCTGGAGGTCCTGGTGACCCATACGGATCAGGTGGTTCGTCTCCATTAGGAACATCAAATCCTTGTGCTCTCATTTCTTCGGCAATCTTGCAATCAACATCACGAAGAAGGTTTGCCACTCGTTGACCTGGTTGTGGCGGTTGATGGTTGATCAGATGTCCAGATTCCCAAATTTTGATGTTTCGGCCAGGCACTGATGTACACTTTGTCAGCTTCTCTCCGAGAGACTCTTGGGGGTTCAACTGCGTAGTTGATACATCATCTGCTATAGAATGTCTCTGGGATCCGCGAACAGAAGGTAGTCCTGGTGGTCCTGGTGGCCCAGGGGGCCCTGGAGGTCCTGGTGACCCATACGGATCAGGTGGTTCCTCTCCATTAGCAACATCAAATCCTTGTGCTCTCATTTCTTCGGCAATCTTGCGATCAACATCACGAAGAAGGTTTGCCACTCGTTGACCTGGTTGTGGCGGTTGATGGTTGACTTGCTCACCCGGGTCATATCCGGCATTGGCAGTGTCCATCTCCTCATTCAGAGCCTCATCCAATTGTCGGTTCCATGCCCTGAGCACCGTCATCTCCGTGTTTGCCGCGTTTACTTCACTCTCCAGTGCCTCGATGATAGACTTCGATGAAGGATCAGTCGAAGGGATACCTGCGGAAAAGGGAAGTTGGTTCAGATTCCCTTGTGCTTTGATGATTGTCTCTGCATCCTTTAGACTTCTTCTCAAATCATCAACATCTCGCTTCATACTCTGAATTTCGGAATCCTTTAACTTCAACTTCTCATCCCTATCCCGAAGTTCCCCCATGTATTCACATGATCTTTCATACTGCTGAGCATCATTGGCCAACTTCCGTTTTCGTTCAGTCTCCAGTTCAGACCTCCAAAGTGAGCCGATGGCCCTAGCTTCGGGACTTCAGCCAGTTCCTCTTTGAGTCGTACATTGGCAGCTCCTCCACAAGGTCCTGAGCCCTAATCTGTGCGGTTGGCCGATGGCCGCAGGATCCTCTCTTAGTGATCGTCTCAACTTCGTTTCCCGATCCTTGATCTCAGCCCGGAGCTCATCGTTCAATGCGTGCTCATTCTCATAGAGCTTCTCATAGTGCTCCATCTTGCTGTTGGCACTCATACTTAAACTGGATTCATGCCTCAGTCGAGCGATAGCCTCAGATTCAACATTCCGGTAGGCCTCAAAGCGCTTCATTGTATCATGCTCAGTAGTTCGATGGCGTAGATCACTTTCAATCTTGGCCTGATTTGCCTCATGTACCTTCTGTCGATAATCTCTAGTGATCTGTTCCGTACTGTTCTCATACAACTCAGCTTGCTTACGGGAATGTACCAATGCTTGTTTTCATCCATCAACTCTTTGACTTCAAAGTTTCGTCGTTGATTGGCCATTTCTAGATGAGTTTGAGAATACGATGCCAGTTCAGATTAATTACGATACTCCACTATGGAATTCTCAAAACCGACTTGCATCTCTTTTCCCTCTTGGAACAACTTCTCGGCAACATTTGTAGTAAGGTTATTGTTATACTGCAACTGTTGTAACCTTGACTCTGTGTTGCCCAACAGTCCTTGAGGGTGATGCACTTCGTCTTTGTACTCTTCCTGGATCTCCATACCTCGTTGATGAATTCTCCTGGCTCCGTTCTCCATGAGGGCACCTCGGTGTTCGAGCTCTTCGATACGAAGGGTTGCACCCTCATCTTCAAGAGATGCTATCATGAGTTCAGCCTGATATTCAGCAACCTCATTTGTTGAATACATCAATCGTTGATTAAGAGTATTGAATTCATCATACACGTTCCGATTTTGGGTCCTGAGGTGGTCTGTGAATTTGACTTCAATGTCCTTGATGAGTTGATCCCGTGACGCAGCATAAAGCTCTAATTGGGTCACCTTTTCTTGAAGAGATTGACATTGTGCCTTCAGTTCTTCAATCACTGAAATGGGGTCTCTACTTCCACTAGTTTCAGTTGTCCGTCTCTTGATTCGACCATCACCCCTAGTCCTGCCGGGTTGGTCCTCGATTGCTCTGGGAGTTCCCGGTCGGGTAGTTGGTCTTCTCGGCGATCGACGTCGTCGTGTTCCACTTCGAGCGCCATCTCGTGCCGATCTCGGAGTACTAGCTGAAGTTCTCCTTTGCTGTCCAGTCATGTTCCATCCTGACATTGTCGATTTCGACATTGTTGATTTCGACCCACTATCTGCAGTACCAGGTGAAGAGTGCGAAGTTCCTTCGGCTGGCGCTGCAGGATTGTCGTTGAAGGTAAACTGAGTGTCACCACTGCTGCCTTGCATCTTTGCGATGTAGAGCTGATCGGTCCTTTGCGTCCACGATCGTTTGCTCCAGGCGTCGGCTAACAGCACGTAAGCACCCTTCCCTCGTTGAGGGTAAGAGCCCTACGGCTGATAACCTGTGAACAATTTAACCCTTGTCCCTGGGCTGCAATTCAACCGGATTCTAAAGTGCAGTGCTGTCAGCGACGCAACAAGGACATGCGCAAGCAATCACTCGGTCCTTTTCCTTGCTATGTGAGTCTTGAGCCACAAGTCAAGTGGCATGAAAGTCAATGGCTTTATATGCATTGTATGATACATGCACTACCGCCTAGTTCCCTTTGACATTATATTATATTATATTATATCATATTATATTATATCATATTATATTATATCATATTATATTATATTAATTATATTATATTATATTATATGATATGATATTATATTACAATATATTATCTTATATTATATAATATATTTTATTTTATTATATTATATTATATATTTTATTATATTATATTATATTATATTACATATATATATATTGTGAAAGAGCTGTACTCTTTGTCTGTTGATGCAAGGCTCGCCGTTTAGGTCCGTTTTGTCCTTAATGTCCTTGACCCACGACGCAGCAGCGGCACTGGTTTTCCTTCGTACGGCTATGTTGGCGGTCTTGAGCCACGTGTATCGGAAGACACACGCTCACGTAAATTGGTGAACCAAATGCTAGCCGCATGCATGCATGGACCTGTTGCCTGTGGCCTGTGCCCTATTCACACCCCCCATGCCTGGCTTTCCCAGTCGCGGTCGCTTAACCTACGACTGGGTGCCAGGCACAGGAGCGGGCGCCAGGTTTAAAATTCTGGTCACATGCTTGCGAATTTTGGTCTCAAATCTGTACAGTGCATGGCTTGGATATGGGAGGTTCGTGTACTAGCCGGGGTCGATCAACCTCCGGCGTTCCACTCCCCTCATGATTTTGCCATGCTGCTAAGGCATCCTACCCTAGCTTATACTCATTGAAAATTTATGCCGTCGCACTGGGAAAGCTTCGCATCCCAGGTGCGTAGGCTCTACTCTGAATTAGCCCGGCGCTCAGATTCCTCTCACATGTTCTCTTCCGCGACAAAGACCATGTGTTCCTCATTGTTTGCGCCGTTTCTTCTGCTTGTTGGACTCCTTCGTGCTCGACGAAGCTCTTTCTTCCGTGGCTTGTGCGTCAGCGAGTGCCCGAACATAGTCTCTTGCATTTTCACGTTCGGACGGGTCGAGTGATCTGAAGCTTGCCTCCATTTGCGCGGCGCTCTGATTGACGGCTTTGAGCTTTCCCTGCCAGATCCTCTGTAGTTGTTGAGGTAACTTCAGGCCAATCTTGTTGAGCGTCACGAGGACAGTGAAAGTTCTCGATCTCTCTGTCACTGCGCATGCCAATTCCACGGGATCAATGTGAATGTGATCATCTCGTTGAGGTGGGTTGACTCTAAAATAATCATAGGACCGCACGGCGAAGGCACCAGAGATAATCTTGCGAATAAAATCGGATGCTTCCCGTCGGATTTCTTGTTGACGTTCTTCATCATCGTCAGTGACATCGGCAATCTTGGAGTAAATAAGCTGTGGTGTTACTCCAGTCTGGACAAGGTACTTCATGATTCTGCAAAGAACCTTGACGCCGTTCACCCCTTTCATATAAACTTCCAGCTCCCTACCACCAACTTTACCATTTTTGGCGTTGGCGTGGAACGATTCCTCCAGCTGCTCCTCCGTGGGCTCCTTCAGTTCGCCGTTGGCGTCTTCACCAACGTAGGGGATGTACCCGTCGTATTCTGGCAGAAGTTTCATCTTCTTGACGTGGTCATAGTACTGCTGCGCGGGTGCCATTGATGTCCAGACGTTATAGAGCTTGTATCGATCCTTCAGGTATGTGAGGATCATTCCGTCTACTGCTCTTGCAGTGCTGTCAATTGCATACTCGTTCTGAGCGATGTCGATACATTGAATGATAGATGCCTGGATCGTCCTCGCTGTCCATAGTGGTAACTTGATCCTGGCTTCTCTTTGCTCTTCGTCATGTTCTTGTTCTTGGGCAACTCGCTCGTCCTCTTCTTCCTGCTGTTCCTTGGTGCTGCTGCCGAACGCTACTTTGTGGTCTGGGGCCGTACGTTCTCGGTCGCTTCCAGATCTCGTTTGTGTTCTGCTCGGCTTCGCGTCCGTCATGTCGACGTCATCATCGGATGCACCTCCTGCTGTTCTCTTTGACTCCCTGACCAATCGATCAATCTCATCTTGGTCCTCGTTCTCCATCTCGACATCCTCGTCCTTGTCTTCAGCGTCATCTCCGCTTTCTTGACGTTCTCGCTCTGGCATACCCGGGGCGGTGCTTTCATCTTGCTTTGCTGTCTTTTCCCCCCAGCTGACCAATGAACCATGGCATCTGATGCAAATGGATAGAGTATTTGGAGTCTCAGTGAGACATGCAGGACAGATCAAATGTCCAGCCTCTCTCGGGGTGTAGTTCTCGGAAATGAACGTCACAATGCCGTTCCTCAGCTCGCTACCGGGGCTCAACACTCCATTAGCCTTCTCGAGCTTTTCAACGTCCTTCACGAACTGGTCGTAGAACGGAATGTTGTCCTCGATGCCGATCTCGTTCAGCATTGCCTTGGAGACGCGCAAGACTGTGTTTGCTGTTGCGATCTCCTTTGGTTCTTGACATGATCTCACCAATTGGAACTTGCCGGAATCGACGAGTAGTCGTTCCCATTCATAAGTGTTGGCATGATACCATGCTGCGACCACTTCGGAGTGTTCCCATTAACCACCATCTGCCCAGACGCATTGATCATGACTCCAAGACTCATGAGGCGATGCACGCTGAATGCCAGGACCATACGTGGTTGCCCGAGGTGTGTCAATTGTCCCCCCAGGATGTCCTTGTATCGTTTGTCCCATGGCACGAATGGGTTGAGGAACACTTGTGTTCGTCCTCCTCTGTGACCACCTGGTCGTAGACCTTCCTTGATGATGCCAACCACATTCTTGAACTCGGTCACGTGGTAGCAGAAGTATAGGTCATCTGCAATTCTGGTTGTGATCGGGTGACAAATCCTGCCGTAGTCAAGGCGAAAGTCATTTCCCTGGGCTGAAAATCCTCCAGGTGAGCGCACAGCAATGGGCGCAAGAAAGACTTCCCCACGTCGGGCAATGAGCTCGTGGATGTCATCGCCGACCTTCATGACCTTTCTGAGATGTCGTCGGGTTTGTCGAAGGGAGTCCAGGACGATGCATAGGAACTGTATGCGGACCTTGTTCTTTTCTTGGAATTCTGACCAAACGGTCTTGATCATGGTATATATTGACACGTTCTTCTCCGAAGTCAATGCCGATAAGTCCATCATCCTCGGTACGAACGTTCTCGTGATCGAAGATCCATGGGTGATGTAGGAAATCCATAATATCCACCCAACCGGCTTCGTCACATTTGAGTCCGGAGAATATGGTCTTCTTTCCGCCTTTGGTCCTCTCCCACACTTCTTTTCGCCCAATGTGGTGGCGCAAGGCCTTGTTGAAGTAGTAGCTGTAGGTCTTCTCCCAGTTCTCCAATTGAACATGGTTCGCATTGGATTCCGTCGGCAGTGGGTATTCAACTCCATGTCCAGCATATCCACTGGAGTAGAATGTGCCTCCGTTGACTGGTAGGATCTTGAGCTTCCCGATGTCGGTACCGATCATGAGCTTCTTGTACATCCTGTGGTCGGAGTATGTCATCGCCGATTTCATCTCCTTGCAGGTCGTAACGATGCCCTTCTGACTGGCCGTGTCGACGATCTGGTTCAGCTCGTCTTTTGTCATTGGGCCCTTCTCATCGGATCTCACCCCGTTGATGCTCTTTTCACCATGTGCTCGATCTCCGATTACCGACAACGGAATAGCTTGGAGATCTTGGAGGTACATGTACTCTCCTTCCCTGGTGGCCTTGTAGTTCTCTTGACGGAAACGTTCTTGTTCCTCACTGTCATCCTTCTTGGACGTCTCCTTGTCATCGACATCATCACCCTGTAGTTTCTTCCTCAGGTTGATCAAAGCAGATTTTACTTGATCGCCACCTTTTGTCGGACACTCATAATTTGGATGTCCGCTTTCGCCACACTTCAGGCAAACGTTGTTGTCATCTGCCAGGGCAAAGAGTGCGTCAATGGCCTCGATGATCGCTCCCTTATCCTGGGAGATTTGGAACTCCTCTTCAGGGTTTGAAGGAGAATTGGTCGCATCGTGCATGTCCGGAGCGGTAGATTTACCTGCTCCTTCGGCACTTGCTTCCGCGTCTCCGGTCGTTGGTTCCGGGGTGGTAGATGTACCTTCCCCGGTCCCGGGACCTTCGGGTTCCATGTCATCATCGTTGACGCCATCAGTCATAGATCTCTTGTAGTTTTCATTGATGACGCTGATCTCTTTGTCCTCAATCAAACAAGCATTTTGCAGGCTGTGGTACATTGGGATGTCACGCAGGATCGAGTTCACGAAAGCCTCTTCGTGGTTCGTGGATTCTGTAATCCTCGATCCACCTCTCTTGGTGTATGGGAGTTGTGGTAGATCTTGTCGTCCCATGGAAGATGTTGAGCGATGCTTCCAGGCCTGCAAGCAGTTCACCTGGATCAGCTTTCGTCTCCATGAACGTGATCTGCGACTTCGTCATGTTGGCCAGGTCAAGCATGCCAAGCCACATCTCGACCACGTCGCCAAATTTCTCAGCTGCAACGTCGAGATAGCCCATGACATCTGTGAGGTCATCTCCGAGCACCATCTTGAGGTAGTCCTTGTAGAAGACATTTCCGTAGTCCTTGGAGACGCGGTATGCGAATCTCGCATGGACCATCTGACCATCATCCAGCATGAACTCTGCTCGGATGACGCTGTATTGTCTCCCACGTTTTCCAGTGAAGATCTGTTTCACGCGATCCCTGGGAACTCTGACCATCCCAAAGTGCGACAACGCCTTCATGAGGATCTCACCATGCTCGCATCCCTTGTTGCCCACCATTGCCTTGGTGATATGTCCTTGAGGAACTGAACGAAATCCTTCTGAGGGTCCGTGATCGCATTGCCCGTGTCAGCCATGATGTTGAAGAATGCACGAGACCTTGCCGCCGTCTTGATGATCATCTTTCGTTGGTACTCTGGGGGCCAAAGGTTGTAGTCCCTTGCCATTTCGCTGGCGCGGCAAGCAACGCACTCTTTTCCGTATCCAAGGTTTTGATTCATGAAATCGTGCGGCATCACTTCATCATCACGTCCATTGTAATGTTTTTGGCATAGAATCACCTCATCGCGTCCATGGTTGACGTAGAACCAAATGTCGTACATGTTGGCTGAAGGTTCAGGGAGAACTGATCTCACCGTTGCTTCAATCCATGGCGCTTTCTCATACTCCACATTCACTCTTCTTCCACCTCCAACAGTGCCTGGGCAATCGGATCCAGCGCTCGCAGTATCTGGTACTCCACCTCCAGCTCCGATCTCAATCGATGAAGGTTCTCTGAGCACTCTCTCCATCAGTTCCAGGTTGATGCCGACCTTCATGGAAGATTCCTTCACCATGTCGTTCAATCCTTTTGCAGCTTCAACGTTCAGGGAACACATCAATAGTACCCTTTGTCTGAATAAGAACTTTTCCATGGTTGCGAAGACTCCCAATCGATCAGGCATATTGTGGTTGTTCATGTAGTGGTTCCCGGCATGACCGTACATCAATCGCCACATCCCATCAGTCGTGACCATGATCCCGTAGCTTCTCAAGATGTCCGCCGAGTCCATTGCGACGTCCTGGATGCCAGATCGAATACCATGAAACCTGGGATCCTTGCAGAGCGACACAAAGATCGGTCTTGTCGCCATCTTGTCAACGCTTCGGACCGCTTCGGCCAACCTCTCAGCGAAGTTTCCTTCGACCCACACATGGTATGGATGAGAGTCTGTGATGAGGAATGCAAACGATATCCAAAAGTGAATTGTCACATTCTCCTCAGATGCGATGTCTGGCATCACATTCCTTTTCAAGTGATCGACTGCATCAAGGAACTACTGGGCTCTGGTTACACTCTTGAAGCTGTTGATGTCGATGACCGTGGCAGTGTAGCCCATTTCATCGAGCCCGTGCTGGATGTTCGTCGTCCCTCTTGCATTCGAGTTGCACTTGTAGACGAGGTCAGTGATCAAAATGGTCTTGCCAGATCTGAATTTCCCTGCCAGCTCATCCGTCTCCTTGCGCACCAATGGCTTTTCCACAATGGTCCCACCGATGCCCGACATCAGGCCTCGCTTCCATTTTCCATAGTCGCGATCGGTGGCCTGCACATCGTCATTCATGTTGACCATGACTGTCATGGACCCAACCGACAGATAGTAGTTCTGGTGCACCATCCCCCCACGCTTCACGGCTGCATTGTAGATCCTCAGCCATTCCATATCACTGAAGGGGTAGGATGTCTCACCTATCTCTCTGGCGTTTGCGAGTCCAAATAATAAGCAGGTGTACGTGGCCAATCTTCTGAGATACTGGCGCCACGTCGATTGAGCACTGTTCGCCATCGGCCCTTGGACGTGTGACAAGGCAAACTCGTTCATGGTGTCCACATGAACATTCAAGAATGATCTCACCGGCGTGCCCGTGTAGTCTGTCCACACCTTGCAGTAGGTGGCCACATTCAATGGTTTCAGTGGCGGGACGAACTCAGTCTCAGGCGTTTCACGTCTCGTTGGCATGGGCTTCGCCGCCGGCTTGGGTGCAGCTTGTGGTGGTGGTCCAGCTGAACTTGATGATTGTGACCCCGCTGCACTTGACCGTGGTGGTGGTGCCATAGGAGAAGTCGGTCTCGCCTTCGGTGGTGGTGGTTGTGCCGATGGATAAGGTTGTGGTGGAGCCTTAAATCCGGGCGGTGGCCCAGGAGGTGGTCTAGGACCGAACCTGTTGGCCCTCGGTGCTGGCACTGTCGGGTCTTGAATCGTGACACTCCGGAACTTGTCCCCTAGGGGGCTCCGGTGGCCAAGGATCTCCGGCGTGAGCAACAGTGACTGTTGAACCCGTGCAACGTACCCGTCGAGTTTGCTCATGTTCTCCCTGGCCAGTCCGGAGTAGCTCCAGTACTTTTGCAGCTTCTTCTTCCATCTGAAGATCGCGGGAGCCAGAGCCAAGATGCAAGTGAAATGATTCACTGCAGCTGCCCGCTCACGACCCAGCTTGGTGTTCTGCTCGATGAGGTTGTTGATCGTTGTCTCCAGAGTCATGGGCTCCAGGTATACTCACCCTCATCATCCACCTTTTGATTGTAGCATCTCCATGCGTGTCCCAAATGGATCACTTGACGTTGCCATTCGTCGAGAGCCGCATTGAACATGTCCTGAGTCCCTTTAGATTGCAAGGTCAAGTCCATGTCGAAGTAGTGGAGCTCTCGATGGATTGCCCTGAACGAAATGGTGATGGGCGCATCGGGATCCGACGGATTGAGAACCCCGTCCTTCTTCCTTGTTGCGCTCAACCATGTGTTCTCGGCTGGGACTGATTGGTTCACACCTCGTAGGTCACCTCCATAAGGTCGAAGCTTGAATTCTCGAAGGTGATCACGTAGCATCGACACAGTAAAGGTCCCGTCGTTTCGGATGGGATGGGGTACGTGGAAGTTCTTGATGTACTCCCACATATTTCCCAAACTGTTGATGCATTCGATGGTGCAGAATCCAAGAACTTTGTCATTGTTCCGAGATGCCAGTTGGACAAAGGTCTTCATGTAGGTGGTGCATCGCTCTAGGAATCTTTTGGCTCCTTGGTTCAGCTCCTCTTGATTCTTGATCAGCTCTAGGACCTGAAGGAACAATGTGATGGCGTCCACTTCGGATCGATTCGAAGGAATCTTGCCCAAGAAGCATGCTGATGCCGCAGCGATTGGGCTAATCCCGATCGCATGCCACCTATCGACCGTGTTGTCCGGCCAGCTGCTGACCGTCGGGTCATACTCCTTGTACATGGCGGGAATAACTCCATGTTTCCCGTTGTCTCGCAACGTGATGAGGATGGAACAGATGTCGTTGAGGTCGTTCGGCGCAGAGCCAATGATCTGCGAGTAGTTCGACATGGCGACCAGACCGATGGGGTCATGTACTCGTCGGGGTCGCTTAACCTCCGACTTTCCGATCGCCCTGGGGTCACGTACTCCCTGGCGAGGATACTCGTTCAGGTTTCCGATCGCCCACTCGGTGGTGCACGACGAAATTGAAGTCGTAAAAGTCGTGTCCCGTTGATTCCCAGCCATTTGGTATCCTGAGAAATCGATTTCTCAGGGTGTGTATTGATTCGACATCCATCCATGTGAAACATCATCAACCACATAAGATCAGCTGTTACTTCATCACTGTCATAGGCAATTGAAACCGCTGTCTTCTCTGCTGAACGTCTATCATGCTTGCAACTGCTGCATGTGTCATCCGCATCTGACAACGACTTCTTGAACCGAATAGACATATGTCGACACACTGTTTTGATCGACGATCTGTTTGGTGTAGGTCTGTGTGACTTTCGTTTCTCGACCTTCACATTTTCCATGATCATGCCTTCGGTCACACCTTTTGTGCAAATCAAACTTGACCCCCCATGAAACAATTATCCATGGCTTCTTGATTGGAGTGTGATGACCACCAAACTGTGTTGTAAGACCATACATACATCCATCGAAGTCATGGGTGTGCGATTCAGTTCCATCGATCATACACTTCATCCGCTCATCATGCCAGTAGTCACAACCTCTAGGTAGCTCCAATAAGGCCATCGCGTCCAACTTGGTCACTCTCAAAAGACAGTTTGAAAACTCCTCCCACAACTTCCAGTATAGACGTGCTTTGGCATGAATCATGTGAGCTGTAGCAGTGCTAACCCTTTTGTTCAGCCTGTTCCACGGGGATCCGCCCGTGCATGGTCCAGCGAAGAAGACGCTATCCTTGTTGCTGCGGAGGCATCTCCTCCATTTCGCACTCCCATATCTGGAGAGGAAGTCATCATCCTCTGTGATCATTTCAAGATGAAACGATGTATCCATGATCTCTCTATACCTCTTTGTCATCAAACTTGAAGGTTCGGCACACATCAATATCATAGTGGGTGTACTTTCGGGCAACTCTTGCATTGTAATGGTGACGTTCTTCCCCAAATACTTCGTGTTGTCGAGATCATGAATCGATCTAGTGAACGTATACTTCATGCAATGCCCATTGTCACGAACCAATACCAGATTGGTCAGGCTGTCCGCAAATATGTTCAACTCATTCTTGTTCTTATTCTCTTCGATCACCATTCGATATGTGTGAGGGATAAATATCTTGTCAGGAGAAATGATGTTCAGACCCATGGTGTTGACACAAGCCATCAGATTATCATCCATAACGCAACTCGCAACCGGAAGAACCTCCTGATGTCTCAAAACACGAAAGATAGACTTTCCAGTCCAGAACTCATTTCGATTGTTTGACCTTTCTCCGTTGTTACCTGGGAGACGCCAATTGCTTTTGTCCACCCTCACATTCGACTGGAACTTCAATTGAGTTTCTCTCCAATCTTGAATCAAACGATGATCACATGGACAATCATCACAATCACTTGGAACGAACATTTCTCTTCTCGGTATATTGTGGATCCTTTCCAAGACATGGTCCCCTATCCATTTCCATTCATCACGAACAGGAACTTCATCATGACCACATTCAGTTGCTGATGCTATTTTCTTGGTATTTCTTCTCCGTATGGGCGGCTTTTGTAACTTCAACATTTCTGATAGTGCTTTGTTGAACTGTTTTTGATCTTTGAATTGTTTCGAATCCTCCATGCCTCTCCCCCCATGAACAAGGCGTACCAGGGCATTGATCACCCTAATTGTCATAGGATTCCCTTCATATAACGAAAACGGAATCTTCTGAGGACGTTGAGCTTGTTCAAAGAGTATTTCAGTACTGAATGTGAGGCTCGGATTGCTCAGTTCCGACGTCGACGTACGTTGGAACCGAGAGCTGGCCGCTGTGGATACACATACGGGCAGTGAGACAATCGGAGCGGAAGTGGGGTGATGGTATTCGAAGCATGCCCGTTCTATCCATTTGTCAAAACGTGATTGTTGTAACAAAGGTGGAACACGATCCTCAACTTGTTCCCACTTCCCGTGGACCAAGATCCAGGTGCTCCGAAGGCAATCTGCAGGAAGTTTGACACCAGCTGGTCTTGTTCTGAACAGTGTAGGGGTTTTGACCACAAAGATGGGATCCATACCGGGTAGTTCTTGAAGCTTTTCTCGACTTGAAAGACCCTTACGATACACCTCAGGTGGCAGCATGGGTGTTTCAGTATACGGAAAATTGGAAACCTCATCTGTCCTTGACTGAAAACTTGACGAACTGTAGTGTCAACATCCGTAGTGGGTTGCACTAAGTCGGCCAATTGCTTCGAACCAAGGTCTTCGGGCTCCAAAAGATTGATCAACATACAAGCCTTTTTCCAGGCTAGGGGGTTTGTAAAACTTTTTGTGTGGATGTCCGCGGCCATCTTCGCTGTGATCTCGCACATGAGAACAAAGTGATCTTTGCTGAAATGCTCATGTAATGACGTAATAGAAATTCCATGAGTCCTTTCCAGATGCCGCATTGTTGGATTCCTTCCAGAACGAACCACACCAATCATCCCTTGATTGTCATCATCAATAGCTTGGGAGATGATTCTGTAAGCGTTTCCCAAATACTGAGTGCAGGAAGACCCATTGTCCAAAGGGTTACATCAGCGGCTACGATCTCAGCTTCAGGTGTAGAATGGCTCACACACCCCTGGCGTTTGCTCCCACCAGCTAATGGAAACCGAGTACGTTTCCCCTGAATATGCATATGAGAACCTGATGTGGACCTCAATGATAGTGCACATCCAGCAAAGTCAGCATCTGCATACAACGCAATGGATAGATCTTTCATGTCGTTACCGACCCATCCAATCATTCTCTTCCCTAAGGTAGAGTTGACATAGCACATCAGATCGTATAGTTTGGCATCATCTTGAATGGACCATTTTGTCACATTTCGTGCTAATGTATTGATTGATCTCAACAAATCAAATCGGGCGATCCTTGCTGCATATAAGAGCTTCATCAAGATGCTAGCAGCATGAGGAGCAAGTGCACCTCGTTGGACTTCAACAGATTCCGGCCGAGAATCGGGGGCATCGGGCTGTAAGGCAACCGACGATCCAGGATCGAACTTTGTAGAACACCAGGGACATTGAACTGCATGCTTAGGATCCCCAGGTGCCGGTGCTCGAGACTTATGTTGTTTGGTCTCTTCAGGGAGACTAGGTGTTGAGACTTGTTTTAACTTCGTATCTTTCCCCACGAGTTCAAGATACTTTT
Organism: Cladocopium goreaui; assembly: GCA_947184155.2. Classification (NCBI taxonomy): domain Eukaryota; class Dinophyceae; order Suessiales; family Symbiodiniaceae; genus Cladocopium; species Cladocopium goreaui. Next base: position 214,603 of record CAMXCT020006557.1, on the reverse strand, counting down.
CAACAGAGAGCTTTAAGAGACCCTCCATATTGTAGGTCATAGTCGTGACCTCTGTGCCATCATGCAGGCGATTGGTTCCTTTGCTTAGCAAACAACCAAGATAGAGACCTAAATCTGTCTCTGGTTCAATTCGTAGCTTTGACCTTAACATCTCCCATCCCCTGGTGAGATTCAGTGCTGGCCCAGCTAACTTCAGATCATCAACATAGATGACTAACAAAAGTTTGAGTTCCTTATGGAAATACATTGATGGCCATTCCTCCCCTACTGGCATAAAACCAACTTCACGGACATGTTTGTCACAATGTTGTTCCCACATCGTGCCCGCATCAGGATGACCATAAAGTGCTTTGACAAGACGCACTACCGGTCTTCTGAACTTCCGGATGTCGATGTCGTCCGGCCATGCATCTTCAGGGAGTTCGACCCAACAAGGAGGTCCCGTAAGCCTCGCTTGGATATACGCCTGGATGGCGTCTGCCAGCTTCACATTGTGACCGGGGATGCAACCATAGAAATCTGCCCATCGGGAGGCTTCAAATGTCGCTGGAGAGTTGCCGAGGTCCTGAAAGAACGCGGCTTCCCAGTGTTGATTCTTCACTTGGTTTCCAAGTAGAACGCCTCGACCTTTGAACTTGCGTCCAGGGCTCCCCTTTGGTAGCTGATAGTTCTTTTCGACACAAATGCCGTGAACTCGTGCCATATGAACTTCTTTTCCTTCTCGTCTCGCTTCTGCCACAACTTCATCGTATTCACGAACAATTGAGAAATCATAGACTCCCTGCTTGTGCTGTCCCAACCACTCGTTCCTCATAGAAGCCTTGGCGTCCGGGTCTTCCATCATCTCTTTACGACCAACTGGCCGTGAGACCATCGGGTTGAACGACTTCCCAAACCTCATGTCACCTTGACCGAACTTCTCGCGATGCTCAAGATCTTGATGAACACAAGGCATACAAGGAATCGAACTCACGAAGTGGTCGACCTTGGACTTGCCGTCGGAGTCTTTTGAGGTAGAAGCCGTTGGTGCAGCTTTAGCAGGTGTCGTGATCTTCCCAGTGTTGAAGTCATAATGAACGTCTTCCCAGTGAGCTCTTGGTCCTCTTCCAACTTCATGCTCGGACCATTCATCCCATTCGTTTAAGAACTCTTGACCATCATCGTCACTTGGGATGTTGGTGCTCGTCTCGCTGGGCGTCGCAGGAGAGGCAGTATTGTGCTTCTTGATGTCAATGAGACCACTTGCTTCATGGGTTGTTGATAAACATTCCCATGTGCTGTGACCTCTGTTGTGGTTCAGCATCGTCATCGGATCATGGGGCGTAGATATACGTTCCCACTCTCCTCGGAGCATCCCCACTCCGACAGCAGCATCCTTGACGCCATCTTTGCCTGAGCTCTCCTTCAAGTCTTTGTTACTCTTTTTCTTCTTTCGCCCTTCACCCTTTGGTGGGTCTTTGTGTGAACTTGCTTCGGACTTCTTCTTGTCAGCAGCCTCAGCTTTGGCTTTCTTCTCTTCCACGACGAATGATGACATCTCTCTCCTTGGCGGATAGTGATCTCCATTCTTCAGGACTGTAGCTACTCTTTGGCCTCGGTGACCCTCGTACTTCTTTGCGACCATCAGGACCAACTCGATAAGGTCGTCCACGTTTGTCGAGCTCGACATGCTCGCCACTGTCGCTGAGGTAGATGATGCCGTCCAGGTTTGCCCATAGAGTGATGTTCAGGTCCGTCATAAGGAGGTTCACCGTCAGGAGGAGGCATGGGAGGCCCATCAACAACTTCGACTCCATCACTTTTCTCTTTGTCAAGTTTGATGTCCATTTCCTCCATCATACGATTGAACTCTTCTTCTTGATGTTCAACACGGTTGGTGATCTTTCCTTTCTTGGGTTTATCGTCACCTCCGTCTCCGTCATCATCGTCTTCATCATCATCATCATCTTGATGATTGATCTTCAAGGAAATCAGGTGATCCTTCAAGACGATCTTTCACAGCCAACCCTTCCAATGTGGTGTTCACCTTCTCGTAGATGTCTTTGCATGGGAACGTCAATGGCAGGTGCACTTCGATCTTCTCCGTAAGATGAGGATGGCGTAGTTTGTCAATGATGGTCTTGGCATTGAACGAATAGTTCTGCCTCGTCATGTCAGACAATGCCCATGCCACATATTGCCTTCGCCAATTGACGCCCGGAGCAATCTCATAACCAGCAAAGACACCAGGGATGCCCTTGGGGTCGAACTTGTGAGCCTGTTCATTAGCTCTAGCTCCACTCGGTCTGAAGTAAACCAAAGCACCAAACGGGATCTTCTCGCACTTGAACTCGGCGCCATGGAGCTTGCACCATGCACTCACATCATCTTCACCAGGTTCCACATTGAGTAGGTGACATACACATCGTATGGCAAACTTCCAGAAACATGCTGGTAGTCCAGCCTCGAGTAGACATGTGGTAGTTGTCGCAATGACGAACTGGTTGTTGCGCTCGGCAAGGGAGTTCGTTGATGGTCTTCCCGGCAGAGCATGGTCAAATGGTATTTTGAGTGCTTCCATGCCCTTGACAAATTGTCTGGCCTTGTCAGAATAGGCTTCTCTGATAGTACGTCTTCCCATGAAGTACTTTACCGCTCTCACAACATCTTCAGTATTCTTGGTTGGAGAGGGATAACTTTGGATAATGCCGGTAAACCTGTCTCGGATGACAAGAATCTCCTTGACCGTGTCATAGCCCAACTTGGTCGTCTTGCGAGTGTCCATGAAGTCGAAGGTGATGAGGTCACCGAACTTTGTGAGCTTTCGACGAAATGCACCTCGATAGGTCTTGTGGTGCTTCATCTTGGCCCGTACGCAAGAATTGCAGTATGGGTTCTTGTATCGATGTGTTAACAAATTTTCAAAAGTACGAGCTTCATGTTTCAAGGTACCTCTCTTTGACAGTCGTACTCCTCCATCTGGACCATCAACATCGATATCATCCTCATCGTCTTCCTCTTCTTGTGGTCCATGTTCAACACCAATTTCATCTTCATCAGGTTGATCATCCTCTGGAATGTCATCAGCTGCTGGTACTCGATCATCATCATCATCTCCATCTTCATCCGCACCGGGGATGTCGTCAACATGAACATCATCGCCCTCTGGATTCTCCTCACGGATGGATGGCTCATAACCGTCATCTTCGTCAAGCTCTTCACCAGCTGCTGCAGGAACCGTCTTTCGTTTAGAACGTCTCTTCTTCTTCGTCTTCCTCGGAGACTTCGTTGGCCCGTCGACGTACGTACCAACTCCGTCATCCGATTCGGACATTTCATCACCACTCTCGCCATCAAGGTATATCGTTCTTGATGCAATGTTGTTGCCCATGAGACCCAATACCTTCATCACTAGCTCAGCCTCATGGTCAGGCGTGGGCCGATAGTCTTTGGCTCCAAGGTAGGCATATGGGATGAGATCGTGAACTTCCATCCTGATCTTGTCACCTTCGGAATTGATCATGTAGGGTTCTCTCCCATTCGGCCAAACAAAGGTGTAACCTTGTTCCATGCATCGTTTTCCCAATGACAGAACTGATGGGGTATCCTCTAACACATGCGCCTTAGCAGGTTCATTGAATGTGTCAAAGTCCAAGTCCACCATAGTAGATGTGGATGTGATGCCATTTGCAGTGTGGAAGTCGACTCTATCACTCTGGTAGGTGTCAATGTCCACCCGATCCACTCTAGTAGAAGAGATGAGGTCATGACCGCTACCAGAATCCATAATGAAGCGTCTGTCCTTGAGCTCAATCGGCATGGTGATGCACATGATGTTGTCACGACGACCATATTTTCCTGGGACATGAGGGATAATTTCCTCACAGCATATCTCAGCTCGAGAGTTGTTCTCTAGATACTCAATGCTGTTGATCTTGAGCTTGATATCATTCTTAGGTCCCAGGATAACATGTACCTCGTCGACATCTGAAAACTCACCATAGTCATCCATCAATATGCCAATTGCGCGTGCTCTTGTCGTGCCCAACTTGGATTGTAATACCCATTGTTGGTCATTCATGATTTCTTTGGTAGTCCTGCACGTCAATGACCGCTTCTGAGCTCGAGACAGGTTCCTTCTTGGCTTTCTGTTAGAACATTCCACATAGTCAGGCTTCACATACTCAAGTATCTCCACATGATAGTTGAACTTAACATCCATCTTGTCCTCCTTCTCGCTTGGCACAGCGTTCACGATGAAGTCATCATCGTACTCTCGGACCAATGCGGGAGTGGCCTTAGCATCGGATGTCTTTGTCGAAGGGGCAGCCCTCTTACCTTTCATGCTTGGATCATGCTTGAAGGTGCATTTGTCTCCCTTCTGACAGTCACCCTTCAGCCACCCATAGCAGTTGCGGTCCTTCTTTCCACCAGGAGTCTGTGACCTTCTTGGAGTAGCCGATCTACCTTTCTTGCCCTTGCCACCTTTATCCTTCCTTTTGTCCCAATGATATTGAGAATGGCTATATTGGCATTTATCTCCATGTTTGCAATTCCCCTTGTTGAAGTGGAAGTGACAAAAGGTCTTGGAGGTATCTTTGGTAGAAGGTGATCTCGATCTTCGGCCACCCTTGCCTTTCCCTTTGCCGTGGCTCTTAGGAGTGCCGGAAGGAAGAACTGTGGCTCCAGGCTTACCTTTGGGTGCTGGTGCACTTGGCTTTCCGGTCTTACCATCCTTCGGCGTAGGTGTTGGAGTCGCAGGCTTTGGTGCAGGGGTAGTTGGCTTACCAAGATTGGTGTAGTCTGTGGCAAACTTGTCTCTGGCTGCAACGTTTCTATCTTCACGCACTCGTGCAATATATCTCCTCATGATTTCTAGCAGTTCTTTGTAGGACTTCTTCTCATCATCATTGTGCCTGCCTTTGAAGATCGTGAGGTCGACATGCAGTGCCTGAGAACCATCAATCTTCCTTAGGAGATGATCACGTAGTGTGTTGTCAGATGGAATGTCCTCAACCTTCATGTTTGCAATGATCTCAATCCAAGCATTGAGGAATTTGTCCATCTCTTTGTCACCACGGTATTGTAGTTTGTAGATGTGGCTGGCATTGAACAACACTTCATCTTTAGATGTTGTCCTGAAATGATCAAGTATCATCGCGAATATCTCTCTGCCCATCAGGAAGTTCCCTTCTTTTCCAAGTACCTGACTCCTCTGTCTGATCCGCACCTTGACTTCGAACGCTGTCTCACCAGCGGCATCCACCATGTTCTGCAAGGCAATGGACAGCTTGGAGTCAATGGACTGGAAACGGAATTCACCTGAGTCAGCTAGTTCAGCATAGTCAGGACTAGGTAGTTGAGCAGGGGATAACCATCTTCTCCATGCTTCAGTGTCAGGATCTCCTGATGCAACGCATACTTCTTGCACGACGTTCGAACGCCATACATCAAGATCTTGGCATTTGGGCCATGGTTTAACGATGACCCTCTCGTGCTCCTTCCTCGAGATTCGGGTAACCCAATCCTTTCCATCCTGACCAATTTCGCTATTGGCAACGCTGGCATCTTTACCATCTTTTCGATCCCAAAGTCCGGGAGGATTGTCAGGGACAGGATCAAACTCAGGGACATTGCTGCCCTTCAGCGTCTCTTGTCCTTCTTCCACCTGTTCCAACCAACTCTGGTACTCTTTCATCTCGTCATAGTTCTGTTGTGCTTGCTCTTCAGACAGGCGAAGCTTCTCACGAAGATCATCCATTTCACTGTTGATCTTGTTGTCCATGGCATTACTTGTGCTAGGAGGATGTTGTAGTGCAGGTCCATGACCCTTTGTAGATGAAGATGCCTTAGGAGTTCCTTTGGGTGTTGAGATCGATACCGCAAAAGACGGCGTCATGGCTGTTGACATTGTTGCTCTCGGAGCCAAGCTTGTAGGAGGCAAAGCCGATGGTGATGCGGGCACAGCGGTTGTAGGAACTGCCGTGCTCCAAGAGGCCGGAATAGATTGCATGGCCCACTTGGCATCATGAAGCGACAACTTCAGAGAGTCATTCTTCCTGATCAACGCGTCACGTTCGGCACAGACTGACTTGTACATTTTCTTCCATCTGTCTGCTTCCGCTTCTTCTGCGTTGACAAGTGCCTCAGTCAGGCTAGGGTTGCTCTCTACTCCTTCTTGAAGTCGATTAATCTCCTGATTTGCTTTATGAAGTTCTTCACTCAACTCCTCTATCACCTTGACATTGTTTTCGTCCCCGCCTACGCTGAGTCGAGATCCAATGAGCTCGGCAACTCGGGTACGCAGTTGATTGTTGGATTCTATCAACTTCATGCTCTCGTCCAAGAGCTCGTCCTTGACAGCCTCAACATTGACTTCCCTATCTTTGAATGCTTGAAGTTCAGTATATCTAAACTTTCGATACTCGTTCTTCTCCTCTAAACCTTTCTTCAAACCATTCCTTCGAAGCAATCTCATTCCCGTTGAACTTCATGAGGTGATTGATCTTAACTTGTAGTTCATTGTGCTTCCAAAGGTACTCATCATCCTTCTTCTGAGCCATGTTCGCCATGTCTCGAACTTTCGCAAAATGATCACGTGTTGCACTGTCCTTGGCGGCAATGATGTCGTCCCTTCTCGCTAAGCTCGCAGTCAATTCATTTATAGTTGATTGCATTTCTGCCATACGTTCCATCTCGTAGTGCGACAGCTCGTTGACCGTGCTCCATGACCATCTCATTGTTGGCAACCATCATCTGTGAACTCTCCGTCAATCTTTGTCTCAAGATTTCCATCTCCTCCTTGTTTGCCACCTCCTTCTCATTGACATACTGTGCGCATGCTTCACGTAGTTGTAGCCCATCTTGACGAAAGTGATTCGCCATGGCTTCAGACATTTCTTGTTGTTCTCGGATAAGCTGTGATGCATTCTCCAATTCAGAGTGGTACCTTCCCCTCATAGCCATACTTTCCTGAACGATGTGGGCCGCACCTGCTTCAGCAAGTTGACCACGCTTCCCAAGCTCATAGATCCTCTGTGTTGAACCTTCGTCCATGAGGTGTGCCTCAGCAAGAGCATTGGATTGTTCGTCCAGTAGGTTGTATGCATTGACGAGGGATCTTCTCATAAATTCCATCTCTGAGTTGACATGTTCCTGATATTCTTCATGATGTTGATGTGAATAGACCTCTACATTGTTGACCATTTGATCACGATGCGAAAGAACATCTTGATACAAAGCCAATCTATTTTCCAATTCAGTCCTAGCTTGTTCACTTCTTTCCAGCTTTTCAATGTTGTGTTGAAGTTGACGTCGTAGTCGTGCCTCACTCTCGTTCCTCGTTGCACTGGTCGATGACTTGCGTTTGGATGAGGTAGCAGGTTTGCCCACCTCATCCTCCCGCGTGGCCGTGCCCGATGGGCTCCGGCCACCATTGTCGCCACTCTCCACAGCGCGAGTTCTCGCAGCGCGAGGAGATCTTGCCGACGTTGATCTGTTGGCACTTCCCCGTAGGGAACCAGCTTGAGTGACCACCGTGAAGCTATGTGAAGACGCTCCACTTCCAGGTCCTCGGTACGAGACCGTACCGCCGCCACCGCTCTCTGCAGATCCAGGCGTGTCACTGATCGCCTGGGCAGGAGCTGCGTTCGCCGCAAAGGTAAAGCTTGTGTCGTTGCTGCTCGACTGGTTCTTCTGCGACATCTCTTTGCTATCAGTCCACCTCCGTTTAGTGCAGGTCTATGACTTGTAGAAGGGCAGGAGGACCGGGATGCCGAAGAGAACGATGTACAGTTTGGGACCACCGTACGCCCAGAGTGAGCGTACGGCTGATAACCTGTGAAAGAGCTGTACTCTTTGTCTGTTGATGTAAGGCTCGCCGTTTATGTCCGTTTTGTCCTTAATGTCCTTGACCCACGACGCAGCAGCGGCACTGGTTTTCCTTCGTACGGCTATGTTGGCGGTCTTGAGCCACGTGTATCTGAAGACACACGTTCACGTGAATTGGTGAACCAAATGCTAGCCGCATGCATGCATGCATGGACCTGTTGCCTGTGGCCTGTGCCCTATTCACATATATATATATATATGTATACATATACACGTGCAAAACATACTGAAGTATGTGAATGTGTGCAAAACATACGTATGTAATGAAACAAATGTGTGTTTAGATTTATACGGTTGCTCTGTATACTGAACAAGCAATGATTCATAATGATTAATTGTATCTGTTAATGCGTTTTGATGCGTCTTGATCCTAGTGACTTGGTTTCGCATTTGTGAGGTTCATCAGCTCTGTTTCCTGAGAAAACACTACTTCCTGGCCCTTCGGACTCCGCCCCTCCCAAACAAAACGTCTACCGCTGCCTGATGTCCCTCCAGCGATATCAGATGTTGCAATGCCGCTTTCCGAAATTGCTTCACTGTGAATTTTTGCCCCTCTAGCACAGAAGGAAACGAAGGAAACGAAGAGCACAGAGATGACTCTCTGCATTTGCCTCAAGCGGCAGCATGGTACAAGCTTTCGTTATTTCTGTTTCTTCACTTCGCTAAGCTTCCAGCAACTTTCACAACTTTCTGGCGGCAACTTTCTGCATCACTTGAAACATCAAGAAGCACCAAGAAATCATGTCTTGCAAGTCCTGAGGCAAGTTGCTTCATTGCAGTGTTTGAAGAATAGACGATCTTGCACGCAAGACGCGGTGATTGAAAGGCTCTGGCTGCGGATGTGACATAACGTGGAAATATCTCCCTGATGCCACATGCGCTAGATCTTGCAGTACCATCCGCTCATGCTGCACAACTGGAAAGCAACAGTTTGTTTCCGTACCTTTCGTAGCAATTGCCGGTCAAAACTTGTGCTTCTTCACTCAAGTCAGCTTAAGATAGTTTAAGATCAAAAGGCATTGATGGCTGGCGACGATGAAACCAAAAAAACAAAAGCTGATCCTTTTCCGAAGATCACATCAACTCTGTGAGTACTAGCTCAGTGATAAGTCAAGACGCAAAATAAGCGAGGATTTGTTGAAGGTCATGCAAAAATCTAGCATGCTATAGTGTTCAAACATGTTCCATCTCACAGCCTCATTGCATGGCTTGTCTGTCTTGCTGTGAAGTGTCTGAGCTTTTCAACTTTGTCACATCTGCTCAAATAAATAAATACATTTAATGTCATCGCAGGTGGCGCATGTTTTCAAAAATGCTGATTGTCTTTGTGCCGATACTCTCAGACTCCAGCACCTCAGCATCAGCAAGCGATGGCAAACTCCCACTCAATGTACAGTCGCACAATCGATTGACAGCTGTGCAAAGACTTGGCGATCAAGCCGCTCACTCTTGGCTGATTGGTTTGCTCCCATGGCTGCACGAACCACTGAATAGCACTGATTAAATTTGGAGGTGGTGATCATTGGTCGACAAAAATACCTTTCAAATTTCAAACAGCTTTCTTGGTCGACACTATCCTACTATCCTCCTATATGAAAAAAATCATTCGGATCTCAAGTGTGCATTCTTCACGACTCAAAACCAGTCTTATCTGCATACATCGGAGCTATAAAATTGAAGAAGCGCTAGTTCGACTGCTCAATTCTGGAGCGTTTCTCTGCGTAGGGGGGGTCGCTTTGCACGGGCAAGTGATCTTGAATCCAATCATCTACGACATTCTACAATTCTACAATGATATTCTATATCTGAATCTGGCAATTCTTAATATTGGCAGCATGCAGCGTCTGATCATCTCCCCCAGCCTTAGTCATCATCGACTGCGTGCATATGCTTCTCAGGTCGAACCTGGCCACGGTTGCCGGCGGGATCGAGAATTCTCTGTGCGATTGCTACATTGAAATCATTGGCAATCGCACAACAGGATAGCACAATCTGTGCAATCATAAGGCAATATGGGATGATGAACCAAAGGGGGGCCACAGCATCGGATAGCATCGGATAGCGGGGCTTATCACGGCCGAAAATCCTGGCATACAATGGCTGTGCATCGCTTGATGCTTAAAGTAGTCAAGAGTTTCAGGAGCCTTTCGACAAGGTTGAACAGTGTTGAACTGTCAACTCAGCAACCCATGAACTTTCTGGTGTTTGACTCTTCAAAGCCCAGAAAAACTCATCGTGTGCGTGAGCGAATCCAATAGTCTCAAGCTGTATCATGTCTATGCCATGCATGCCATGCTACCAACATTTTGAGGAGGCACTGTGCAGTTCTAAATGCTTGGTAGGCTGATCGATCACGTATAGTTTCAAGTGACCGGCTGAACCTGTTTTTGACAGTATTGTTATGTATGGTTATGTGTTTTTCATCGTTTGCCTGGCCCCGGCTGTCTTTTGCAGTCTTGTGGTCATGGAAGCAGCTCGTCTCACAGCCAATTTCTCTGCAGAATCTTGTCATGCTTCATACGTAGCTGCCCAAAAGGTGTGTCTTGCAAGGGTGGTGCAGGGTTGCAGGGTAAAATTCAACCCACAAGAATGACAGCTGTTTTTAATGTTTCATCTGTGCGCCATGACCAAACATTGAAGAGTCATACCAGTGCTTCGCCACATGGTTCAAAATGGCCTGGTCCGGATCTCGAGGCGGATTCGGACTCAGCATCCGAGGACTTGCAAGCTGTCGTAAGCAAAAGATAAACGGAGTTATGAACTCAAAGATACCAGAAATCATTCACAAAAGCAACAATCCAGCAACAATCTCCCTGTTTGTCTGAGTTCCTCGGACGGATTTGCAGGCATCAGGAAATGGAGGTAGAAGTAGTGTCCTGTGCAATGTCACGAAATTGCCTGTGATGATGGTGGGAACTTCAGCAGCGATGCTCCTGAGTAAGCGCCCAAGTTGCACATGAAGAACAGAAAGAACCACTTCTCGTTGGTGAGGGAGTACTTCCTCAGTCGGACGAGTACGCGGCACGTCTTGGTAAGTTCCGAAATCATCTACTCGCGGCCACTAACCACGATGAGACCATGATTAGACCATGATGAGACGATGATAAGACGATGATGAGACCATGACATCTGTCAGACACTACTCATGGTCCAATGGTGCTTCGGCGAAGATTCGGGTCCTTCTGAGTCTGCTCCTCTGGTCCAGGTCTGAGGTCCAAGTGGCGGAAGCATCATCTGGGCGTGAAAGACCTCGCCTGGGGGAGCCTTCGGCACGCGCAGCGACGTCCTGAGCGCATCGAGGGTCTCATGATCTCAGATGATACCAGGTGATACCAGGTGATACCAGGTGATACCAGTACCTCAGAGACTCATGAGTTCTTATGTAAAGATTCGTGAAGGTTATAACTTATAACTGATAGCCACAAGAAACAACAGCTGCTTCTTCCTGGCCTGGCAGTTTCCTCATCTGAAGGTCGATGTAGCAATGCACAAATTCCATGAAATTACATATACAGCCTATACACACATGTATACACCAATGTATCATACCGAATGGCATGCAAATGTTGGTTCTAATGGTTCTAAAAAAATCACTGGGCTTTTCACCCACAGTGGCGCACCATTGCGCCGCGGGCGCGGGCAATTGCCGCGCGGCCGAGCAGCATGGCCTGCACAGTTTCGTTTAAAAAAAAAACGAAAAATGAAGCGGGACTGAAAGTGCAGAAAGAGATGGAAATAGCGGATGGTGACTTCGACATCTTCAATACTCATCGGTCTAAAGATTGAGCTGCAAACTATCAACTGGGTGAACTAGGACACTCACTACATGGTTAGCGTATGTGCAGAATCAATTCACTGAGGCCAGGCGCACCTTGGAGCAACGCTCAACGGCGTAAGTGCTTTTGGAGCCGTCGCTGAGCGGTGGAAGTGTCATTGAATGGCAGATGCTCACGGTGACTTCTAGTAGAGTAAGTCCAACCCGCCAACCACCATGAAACGCCATCGCCATGAAATACGTTCAAACACCAATACTACCAATACGCACAAAAGAGCACATGGATTCGCAGCCTTGCTGAATCACACAGATGCAGTTCTATAATGGGCATTCACAAGACCCAAGACATCAACAGAGTAGTGGCCAAACATCTGTGTCTGCGGGGACAAAAGCATGCCACACTCTATTGTGCACGTGCCTGTTGACCTATCGACAGTAAATGTCTGTATCTCTGTCTCGCTACCTTCGCGGCAAGGCAAAATGTTTTGGTCTCGGCAAGGTATGCAAGCTATATGTGCAATGCGTCTAATGTATTTTGTTGAACGCAACACAACAATTGCCTTACCGATCCCAGCGGACAAATGGTGGAGGTTTCAAAGGGTGGAACACGTGCAGAAAGAGGCAGGCATGGAAAATGCTGTGTCTTTGATTGTGGCAAAGTACTCGACCTAGTGAATTAATATGTTGTACAAGTTTTGTCTGCGTTTATCTCTCTCGCTGTCACTCTTCCATGTGAATGATATTGGCCTGCCTAGCTGCCTGCCTAGTCATGGGAGGTATGCGCGCCTGGATGTGTCAAGTATCTACATCCCTCTCTCTCTCTCTCTGTGTATGAAAACATAATCTAATACAGCAAGACCTTCTGCTGCATGGCAGCTCAGCAATAAAATAATGGGTCCAATAGCAAAGCAAATCAAATGAAGAGATGCTGGGATCTTGTGAATTCTGAATTCCTTCTGGAACCTGAATTATTCTCCCCGCGCAGGTAAGCTGCAGCACACAGAAGATGAGTTTTCCCTTGCGAGAGCAGCGCTGCTACAGGATGAACCATAAGATCTCAGCAAATCGAAGTTTGTTTATTCAAAAACATTGACGGGCAGGGCATAGACTCCGCCGATCTTTCTCGGAGAGGAAAGCCACTGCGTTATATTTACACAGCACACTTGGCATTCAATTTCCTTGCTCAGTGCACAAGGTCTCGACAGTGTGACGAAACTGCACATGTTTTTACACCAGAAACCAATGACGGGTGGGCATCGAACCAGAAACAGGTGAGGTTCAGCGAACGTGGTGCCACTATGAATGAAATATGTTGCACAGATTATTCTGATAATCTGAGTGCTTTCTGGTTTTCTGTTTGTCTCGGTATGTTTTTGATGAAATCCACCCACCGCGCTATGCTGATCACAATTTTGGGGTTCTTGCGCTGTTGCGCCTGGTGCATTTGCAACTGGAATAGTCAAAGTGGAAGTTGAAAGCAAAAACGCAATGGTTATAATGTGGAAAAAATGTTGTGTGTGAAAGCGATGGCTGCTCCAGCCTTTATCATCAATCATCGTCCACCGCATGCATGTGCTTTTCTGGGCGAACCTGTAAACAAACAGGTACCTGTGGCCTACCTGTGACCACTTTTCGCGTTTGTTTCCAATGCAAATTGGAAATAAATTACACGCCATCTTACAAAAGGACATCACCTCTGACATGACAATTTTTTTCGGAAGAGACTCGCCCACAATAATGGCATCCAGTCTTGAAGCGAGTACATTTGTGCAAAACCACTCTGTGAAGTCTTTTGAGACCTGATCTCAACTGATCTCAACTGATCTCATTCTCGCATCCCAACCTGCTCAGGATTTCGAGGAGGATTGGGCCTGCAAGTTATGACTCAGTATGACATACGTAACGGTTGTCAGGCAGAACATGTCATCTTAAATCTATATCTGAGTTACCCGGACGGATTCGCAGGCATCAGGAAATGGAGGTAGAAGTAGTGTCCTGTGCAATGCCACGAAATTGCCTGTAATGATGGTGGGAACTTCAGCAACGATGCTCCTGAATAAGCGCCCAAGTTGCACATGAAGAACAGAAAGAACCACTTCTCGTTGGTGAGGGAGTACTTCCTCAATCTGACGAGCGAGCACGAGATAATCTCAATCATTCACTTGTACGTATCAGCAATAGATTTCTGAAAATGATACCAAGGTTTGGTATCATTTTCAGCTGCTGCAGATATCCGCCGACCCCAGCTGCGCCAGGCAGAACCCGTAAGGGATGAATAATTAAGAAGAAAACGACAACGACAACCACAACAACCACAACAACAACAACAACAACAACAACAACAACAACAACAACGACCACAGCCACAGCCACAGCCACAACCACAACCACAACCACAACCACAACCACAACCACAACAACAACAACAACAACAACAACCACAACCACAACCACAACCACAACCACAACCACCACAACCACCACAACCACCACAACCACAACCACAACAACCACCACAACCACCACAACCACCACAACCACCACAACCACCACAACCACCACAACCACCACAACCACCACAACCACCACAACCACCACAACCGCCACAACCGCCACAACCACCACAACCACCACAACCACCACAACCACCACAACCACCACAACCACCACAACCACCACAACCACCACAACCACCACAACCACCACAACCACCACAACCACCAACAACCACCAACAACCACCAACAACCAACCACCAACCAACCACCACCACCACCGCCACCCACCAATCACCAAAAACCAACCACCAACCACCAACAACCAACCACCAGCAACCAACAGCCCACAACTAAAAAACACGACCACAACCACAACAACGGCGACGACGACGACGACGGCAACAACAACAACAACAACAACAACAACACCAGCAGCAGCAGCAGCAGCAGCAGCAGCAACAGCAACTTGCAACAGCAAAAGCAACAACAGCAACAACAGCAACAACAGCAACAACAGCAACAACAGCAACAACAGCAACAACAGCAACAACAGCAACAACAGCAACAACAGCAACAACGGCAACAACAGCAACAACAGCAACAACAGCAGCAACAGCAACAACAGCAACAACAGCAACAACAGCAACCACAGCAACAACAGCAACAACAGCAACCAACAACCAACAACCAACAACCAACAACCAACAACCACAACAACAACAACAACAGCAACAGCAACAGCAACAGCAACAGCAACAACAGCCACGACCACGACCACAACTACAACAAAGAACCAAGAACCAAGAACCAACAACCAACAACCAACAACAACCAACAACAACAACCAACAACCAACAACAACCAACAACAACCAACAAAAACCAACAACAACCAACAACAACCAACAACAACCAACAACAACCAACAACAACCAACAACAACCAACAACAACCCACACAACCGACACAACCGACACAACCGACACAACCGACACAACCGACACAACCAACACAACCAACACAACCAACACCACACCACCACCCATCGCAACCAACCAACCAACCACCAACAACAACAATACCAGCAACAGCAACAACAGCAGCAACCACAACCACAACAACAACAGCAACAACAAACAACAACAGCAACAACAGCAACAACGGCAACAACAGCAACAACAGCAACCAACAACAACCAACAGCAACCAACAGCAACCAACAGCAACCAACCACAACCAACCACAACCAACAGCAACCAACAACAACAACCACAACAACAACCAACAACAACAACAACACCAACACCAACACCAACAAAACCAACAAAACCAACAAGACCAACAGCACCAGCAACACCAACAACACCAATAACACCAACAACACCAACAACAACACCACCACCACCAGCAACAACAACAACCACGACGACGACGACGACGACAATGACAATGACAAGGACAACAACGTCGACGTCAACAAAAACAAAGCACCACAACAACAACAACAACCACAACCACAACCACGACAACAACAACAACAACAACAACAACGACAACCGACAACCGACAACCAACAACCAACAACCAACAACAAGGTAACGCCGCCCGTAAAGACGCGGGCTGTTTTGCACTCAGGCATTTCTGATGTGCTTCAGGACATGTGGCACAGCTGTCCAAAGGTCTTTGCCATTGTTGTATCTGTACTGCCAGCTGCAGGTCCATTGCCAAAGGCTTTGAAGTTAGTTGTGAGAAGATGTAGACAAGATGTTACAACGTAGCATCAACCTCGTCTCAGAAGTAAGTTACTGGAGAGAAGATGTTACAACGTAGCATCCAGAGCGTATCCGAAGTTAGTTACTGGAGAGAAGATGTTACAACGTAGCATCAAACCTCGTCTCAGAAGTAGGTTACTGGACAGAAGATGTTTCAACGTAGCATCCAGAGCGTATCTCGAAGTTAGTTGTGAGAAATGTAGACAGATGTTACAACGTAGCATCAACCTCGTCTCAGAAGTAAGTTACTGGAGAGAGATGTACAACGTAGCTCCAGAGCGTATCCGAAGTTAGTTGTGAGAAGATGTAGACAAGATGTTACAACGTAGCATCAACCTTCGTCTCAGAAGTAAGTTACTGGAGAGAAGATGTTACAACGTAGCATCCAGAGCGTATCCGAAGTTAGTTACTGGAGAGAAGATGTTACAACGTAGCATCCAGAGCGTATCCGAAGTTAGTTGTGAGAAGATGTAGACAAGATGTTACAACGTAGCATCAACCTCGTCTCAGAAGTAAGTTACTGGAGAGAAGATGTTACAACGTAGCATCCAGAGCGTATCCGAAGTTAGTTACTGGAGAGAAGATGTTACAACGTAGCATCAACCTCGTCTCAGAAGTAGGTACTGATACTGGAGAACGTTAACATCACCCCACCCCCCCCACCCCAACCCCAGCGTATGTCACGTAACGCTTCCAAGGAACGTTAACATCACCCCACCCACCCCAACCCCAGCGTATGGTCACGTAACGCTTTCCAAGGAACGTTAACATCACCCCACCCCCCCCCCCCCCACCCCAACCCCAGCGTATGTCACGTAACGCTTCCAAGGAACATTAACATAACCCCACCCCCCCCCACCCAGACAACCCACAAAAAGTATGAACGCAGTAAAATAAGCCCAAAGAGTATCCCCAACAGCCAGAAACAAAAACAGTTGCCAAACACGCAATGAGTGAAGTCTGCTGTCCGCCTCACTCTTCACTTCATCTAACCTACATCATCATCTACATCACTACATCCTCTACATCACCCACATCACCTACATCTCCTGCACCATCTTCCCTACATCATCATGATTATCATCACCATCACCACCACCATCATCATCATCACCATCATCTATCTCACCTACACCATCTACATCACCTACACAATCTTTTTCCATCAACCTCATCTACATGATATACATCACCTACAACGCATACATAACCTACATCATCATCTATATCACTGCATCCTATACATCACCTACATCTTCAAATCTATCTAACCTTACATCACGTACAACATCATCCTCATCATCTACACTCTACAACATAGACAACATCACCTACATCAGCTACAGGTGATCAACTTCTAGGGAACTCCTACAAAACTTGAACAATGTCATTTACACAGGAGTTGTTTTGCAGGTGATCCATTTCTACTTGAACTCCTACAAGACTCCTGCCGGCAAGGTCATTTTGCACAGAAATTGTTACACAGGAGTTGCTACACAGGGGTTCAGCTAACTTCCAGGTGATCAAATTGTATCTGAACTCCTGCAAAATCATCCAGTTCTTCTATTTCTCTCTGGTGGCAGGGACAGCCAGGCGGTGGCTTACAAATCGTTACCTTCTGCGGCGTGTCGGACACCCAAACGTGTTGCGAAATGCGGGTCTTGTTTGTCCTTGGGCAACCCTCTGCAGAGATGGCGCGAGTCGGATGGGCAAACATGCGGTGTGGTGAAATGCGAAACTTCTTTGCCCGCAGCAGCCGTCTGCGGAGATCGTGCGTTTCGAACGCCCAAACATGTGGTGGAATGTGAATTTCTTTTGGGCACGGGCAACCCTCTTCAGAGATCGCGCAGGTCGGACATCCAAACATGTGACAAAATGCAAATTTGGTGAGGCCCGGCACAGCCCCTTCGCACGAAATGAGGGTCAACCGTTAAAAACTGGTGTAAAATTGTGATTTTGAAAGTTCAGATGCAAGCGTGGCATGAAAGTCAAACGGCAATAACTGTGGGAAAACTGGGATTTTTCAACGCCAGATGCCAACGTTCAAGAATTGGTGTAAAATTGCGACTTTATCCATTTTGAAACGTCAGGCACAACCGTTTCGCGCGAAATAAAACTTGTGTAAAATTGCGATTTTACAAGGGCGCGTTTAAAGTTTCTGCGCGTATAAGATTGTAAAAGCTGCTCTGTGCAAAGGCCTCTCTCTGTGCTCTGTGTAAACCCTGCTCTGTGAACAAGCTTCTATGCGTAAAAGCGTCTGTGTGTGTAAAAGCTCTGTGTGCAAAGGCGTGTGTGTAAAGCTTGTCTGTGTGTAAATGCTTCTGTGTATTAAAGATGCTCTGTTTAGACGCTTCTCTGTGTAAAAGCTTCTCTGTGTAAAGCTTCCGTGTGAAAACCTCTGTGCATAAAAGCTTCTGTGTGTAAAGGCCTCTATGCGTAAAAGCGTTTGTGTAGAAAAGCTTCTTTGTGTAAAGGCGTCTCTGTGTAAAAGCCGCGCTGTGTAAAAGTTGCTCTGTGTAACGGCTTCTCTGTGTAAAAGCGTCTGTGTGTCAAAGCTGCTCTGTGTACCGGCATCTGTGTGTGTGTGTGTGCGAAGGCGTCGGTGTGTAAAAGCTTCTGTGTGTACAAGCTTCTCTGTGTAAAGGCCTCTCTGCGTCAAAACTTCGGTGTGTAAAAGCTGCTCCGCGTAAACGCTGCTCCGTGAAAACAAACCTGAGTGTAAAAGCTGGTCCGCGCAAAAGCTTCTCTGTGTGAAAGCTGCTGTATCTAAAAACCGTTTGTGCTCAAAGTTCCTTCCCGCAAACACTTGTCTGTGAAAAAGCTTCTCTGTGCAAAATCTTCTCTGTGTAAAAGCTTCTGTGTCTGTAAAAGCTGCTCTGTTTAAAGGCTTCTCTGAGTAAAAGCTTCTGCGTGTAAAAGCTTCTGTTTGTAAAGGCATCTCTGTGCAAAAGCTTCTGTGTAAAAGCTTTCTTGTGAAAAGGCTGTAAAAGTTTCTGTGTCTAAAAGCTTCTTTTTGTAAGGCGTGTGTGTGCAAAAGCTCCTGTGTGTAAAAGCTTGGGCATCTGCGCGTTAAATTCCTGTGTGTAAAAACATCTTTGTGAAAAAGCGTCTGTGTATAAAGCTGCTCTGTGTAAAGGCTTCATGTGGTAAGGCTTCTTTAGAAAAGGCTTTTCTGCTTAGAAGCTTCTGTGTGTAAAAGCGTCTGTGTGCAAAAGCGTCTGTGTAAAAGCTGCTCTGTGTAAATCCCTCTCTGTGTAAAGGCTTCTGTGTGTAACATCTTCTCTGTGTAAACTTTTCGCTGTGTAAAAACAACATGTCTTTGGATTCTGACTGTCACTCAGGTGCCAGCCCTGGAGCAAACCCTCTGTGGGGCCAAAAAAGGCGCGAAACCGTGGATATATGATATTTGACTCGCGTCAGCTATCATTCATCATCATCTCCATCGCCATTCATCCTCGTCATCGTCATCGCCATCATCATTGTCGTCATCATCATCACCATCTTCATTTTTCTCGTGTATTATCTTCTCGTCTCCTCCCTACTGCCTTCTTCCATGCCACGCTGTCGTCTAGTGTTTTATCCATGTGCGAGTGCCGTATCATTTTTTGGAGCAAAACTAGTTCTTCAATCTCTCCGTTCCGTTATTAGAACAAATCTTCAAACTTTGCAGCGTTCTATTGTTCAATGTTCTTGGAACCTTGCCTGGGCAACTGTTCCTGGACACGTTGCTTGACACTTGTTTATCGGAACCTTGCTTGGGAAACTGTTCTTGGGGGCCTATTCTTAGGAACCTGCTCTTGGGAGCATTGCCTGGTAACCTGTTCTTGGGAACTTTCTCTTGGAAACCTGTTCTTGGAAACTTTGCCTGCTTGCTTCAAACCTGTTCATTGGGACCTTGCTCGGGAACCTGTTTTTCGTAACTTTGCTTAGGAACCTTGTTTAGGAACCTGTCCTTCGGAACCTGGCTTGGGATTCTATTCTTGCTTCCAACCTTGCTTGCAGATGGTCTTCGAAATTTCGCTTTGCAAGTTGTTCTTGAAAAGCTGTTCCTGGGAACATGAACAGCCTGAAACCATGCTTGGGAACATGTTCGTGGGAACCGTGCTGGCTACCTATTGCTTGGAACCTTCCTAGAGAATTTGTTCTTGGAACCCGAACCTGTTCTTGGGAACCTGTTCTTCGAACCCTTGCTTGCAAACCTGTTCTTGCGAAGCTTGCTTGCAAACCGAACCTGTCCTTGGGGAACCTTGCTTGGGGACCTGTTCGTGGAAACCTTGCTTGGGAACCTGTTCCCAAGAACCTTGCCGCTACCCTGCAAGGAAACCTGTTCTTGGAACCCTCGCTTGGGAACTTGAGGCACTGTTCTTGGAACCCTTGCTTGTGAACCTGTTCTTGCGAACCTTGCTTGGGAACCTGTTCTTGCGAACCTTGCTTGGGAACCTGGTCTTGCGAACCTTGCTTGGAAACCTGTTCCCAGGAACATTGCCTGGAAACCCCTTGCTTGCGAACCTATTCTTGGAAACCTTTTTTGCAACCTTTTCTTGGAAACCTGTTCCTGGGAACCTTGCTTGGGAACCTGTTCCTGGCCTGGGAAGCTTGCTTGGCAACTGTTTCTGGAACCCTTGCTTGGGAACCTTGCCTGGGAACCTGGCTTGGGAATCGTTCCTGGTAATGCGAACCTAAACCCGGAAAATGTGATTGGAAATCTTGTTCCTGGGGTGGCTGAGGACCCCAAGCAAGGTTAATTTCTTAGGAACCGATTGCAAGTACGGTTACCAGGTAACGGTTCCCAAGCAAGGTCCCAGGAACCGTTTCCAAGCAAGGTTCCAAGCACGAACAAGGCTCGCAGGAAAAGGTTCTCAAGTAAGCGTCCCCAGGAAGAGCTGGTTCCCAAGCAAAATTTCCAGGAACAACTGGGAACCCTTGCTTGCGAACCTCTTCCTGGGAACCTTGCTTCAGAACCTCTTCCTAGCAACCTTGCTTGAGAAGCTGTTCCTGGGAACCTTGCTTGGGAACCTTTTCCTGCAAACATTGCCTGGGAACTTTTTCCGGCAACCTTACTTGTGAACCTGTTCTTGGGAAACTTGTTTGGGAACCTGTTCGAACGTGCTTGGGAACCTTACTTGTGAACCTGTTCTTGGGAACCTTGTATGGGCACCTGTGGCTGGGAACCTTGCTTGGGAACCTCTTCCTGAAAACCTTGCTTGGGAACCAGCTTGCTGGGAACCTTGCTTTGACACCTCTTCCTTGAAACCTCTTCTGGAAATACTTGCTTGAAAACCTGTCCTGGGAACTTTGTTCTGCTTGGAAAAACATGTTCCTGGAAATTTTGCTTGGGAAACTTGCTGGGAACCTTGCTTGGGAACCTCTTCCTGGAAACCTCTTCCTGGAAACACTTGCTTGAAACCCTGTTCTGGGAACCTTGTTTTGCTTGGAAAAACATGTTCCTGGAAAACTTGCTTGGGAAACGGTTCTTGGGAACCTTGAAAACGGTTCCTGAAATCCGTGCTTGCAAAACCTGTTCCTGGAAACCTTGCTTGGGAACGTGTTCCTGGGAACCTCTTCCTGGGAACCTTGCTTGGGAACCTCTTCCTAAGAACCTTGCTTGGGAACCTCTTCCTGGGAACCCTTGCTTGGGAAGCTCTTGCTGGGAACCCTTGCTTGGGAACCTCTGAGCCTTTCTTGGAACCTCTTGGGAACCTTGCTTGGGAACCTCCTCCTGAAAACCTTGCTTGGAACCTCTTGGGAACCTTGCTTGGGAACCGGGAACCTTGCTTGGGAACGTTGGTTGGGAACCTCTTCCTGGGAACCTTGGGAACCTTGGGAACCTTGGGAACCTTGGGAACCTTGGGAACCTTGGGAACCTTCCGAACTTTGGGAACCTTGGGAACCTTGGGAACCTTGGGAACCTTGGGGGAATGGGTTTTGGAGCTGCTCCGGTCTGCTCCGAAACCTTTACTATGGCTGAAGACCCCAAAGCTTCTGCTGTTGGGGAAAAACGTTAAAAAACGCCGCGTCTCTACGGGCGGCGTTAGCAGCAACAACAACAACAACAACAACAACAAACAACGGCAACAACAACAACAACAACAACAATCAATCAATCAATCAATCAATCAATCAACCAACCAACCAACCAACCAACCAAACAATTGCGAAGCGTCAAGTTCACTTTCAAGTCCACCAAACAGTGCAGTATCAGTCAGCTTCTAGTTTTCACTCACGCCAGTCTATCAGTCACAGTACAACGTCTCACCAGCGTCAGTTGAGTTCCTAGTGCCTCGAGCCAGGCTTGAGCCAGGCTTGAGCCAAACCATAGTTTGGCAGTGCAGTAGATTCAGTGTACTGTGCAGTGGAGTGCAGAGTGACAGTCATATCTAACACTCCCCTTTGGATCAGCAGTCCAGTTGAGTGACTGAGGATCCACACTTATTACAGTACGTGCAAGTTAGACGATCCAAGTCTTGAGAAGTATAGACTTCAATACACTTGTGAAAGTCTAAAGTGCTAGTTCCAAGTCTCATGCAGAGACAGTCAACCTAGTCTTCAGCATTCTCAGATGAGTGCTTACTCCTATTGCTAACAGTCTGAATTCAAAGTCTCTCAGTGTCATCTCAGTCGGCCTTCTTCACAGTGATCACAGTGTCATCTCTGTCGTCCACTGACACTGTAGGCGTAGTGGGCAGTACTCAGAACCGGGAACACCGAGTTGGGTGAGAGTACGCCAATCCACACATCATCAGTGGATTCATAGCCAGTCTTCTGTGCGACCAACAGTCCAAGTCCAAAGGAGTTGCACTTGGTAGTCGCAGTGGGCCGAGTAGTACGACACAGATACAGTGGCTCCGCTGTAGTGCAAGACAGCTCAGTGTGGTTGAGCAGTTGGCGAGTGCACTTCTTTTCCAGTGCTGAGTTGCGATCCAGCATCTGGCGAGTCACACTTTCCAACAGTTCCAGCTGAGTAACACTAAGTTCCAGTTCCCGACTCTTCAGCATCTCAATCACAGTATTGTAGGCTTCAGTGTCAGGAGTAGCAGTCAGTGCTACCTCAGTATTCTGAGTCTCTCCAGTCTGTGCGACAGCCACGGCGGCAGTCTCAGTTGCCATCCTCAGAGAGGAGGTAGTGCAGCGCTACAGTGACGTAGTACCTGGTAGTACTCCTTTGCAGTCTCTACCAGTCATTGCAGTCAAACAGCGAGTGAGTTTGAACCACGAAAACAAACGAGTTGCAGAGTCGAATTCAGTTCCTGTGCTCGAGTACCGTTCAGTACTCAGTTCAAACAGTCATGCAGATTTGATTTCTTGAAATTCAGTAAAAGTAAAACTCAGTGAACTCTTGGCCAAATTCAGTGCAGAAAACGAAGTGAGAGTGCTGAGTTGCAGCTACAGTTCAGCGGCAGTTCAGCAGCAGTCTCCCCTTTGAAAACTTAGTCTACCAAAGTGAGTTTCCGCAGTGTCTTGGTGAAACAGTGCCTGTATAGTTTGAGGTTACAAGTCAAAACAACGAAAAACAGTTTCAACACATAACCTACCTAAGTGTGATTTCAAAGTCTCAGTGTCCAGGTATTTAGTAAAGGGGTCGGCGCAGTTTTCAGTAGTATGAACTTTGCGTATTTGGGGGTCTCCCCGCACAACCAAGTCTTGCATGTACAAAAATCTCAGTTCAACGTGCTTGGTTTTCTTTCCAGAACCAAACCTAGTTGCCATGCTTTTTCCTGCTGTGCTGTCAGTGTAAATGTGGAGTTTGACTTTCTTTGCCAGTTCCGCATCGAGAATCCAGTTTCTTACGTACAGTGTTTCGGAAATTCCTTGTCCTATCGCGTACAGCTCGGCTTCTCCTGAGGAGAGCGCGATAGTACCCTGAGTTCTTGCACAAAAATCAACAGGGCAGTTGAGGAGTTTAACAACAACGCCTGAAGTTGATTTTCGAGTTCGCTGACAACCAGCCCAGTCACTGTCCACAAAACAGTCCAAATCAAGAGTGCATTTGTTGCTACTAAGAGTGATCCCCGCACGAAGTCGATGCACATAGTCCTTAGTTCCAGCAAGGTACCTCAGTAAGTGTTTCAGTTTCAGTAAGCTTCGGTTTGTCGGTGCAGTCAGATCTCTTGACAGTTCCTTAGTCGCATAGGACATGTCTGGTCTGATCAGAGCTAACCACAACAGTTTTCCAACAGCAGTACGATAGACTTTGTGTTCGTCAGTGCTTAGTGGATCATCCAAGTCCAGTCGATGTGAAAAACTAGTGATACCCGTAGTTCCTACCGCTTTAGCCTTGACCATGTTGTACAAGTCCAGCGTCTTAGTGATGTAGTCTTGCGGCATGCAAATGTCTACGCTGTCGCCATTATGTCGCAAAACGCGTCCAAGAAAATTTACTGACTTACCAGGCTTCAGTTCAGCTTCAATTTTGAGTAAAACTTCCTTTTCCAAGTCTTTGGTGAATTGCACGGCAAGTTCGTGCTTTCCACAAACCAAAAGGTCATCTACATAGCAAAGGACATACAAGTCGCCAGAAGAATGACAGTACAAGTTCGGATCAGCTTTGGAGCGTCTCATTCCGAGTTTCAGCATCGTTGAGCAAAAGTGTTGTTGCCACAGTGCTGGCACTTGTTTCAAACCATACATTGCTCGTTTCAGTCTCCAGAGGCAGTTCTGTCCAGGATAGTACTCTTTTGGTGGAATCAGCATTACACGGTCCATCATGAGTGCATGAAGAAACGCAGTGCTTATGTCACAAGTAAAACATGACCATGTTCTAGACAACATCATAACAAGCAGAACTCTGAGTGTCACCAGTGTAGGTGTACTTGCAAACAGAGTGTCTTGATCCATGTTTTCTTGAAAGCATCCGCGAGCAGTGAGTCTGCATCTGACAGTGTTTGCAGTTTTCCAGCGTTTCACCCATTTGCAGTCAAGTGTTGGATCAATGTCTTCTTGCGAACACTGTTCTATTGGAACTTCTTCATACACATCAAATTCTTTCATGCTTTTCATTTCCTTTTGCATTCCTTCAATGACAAGTTCATCAGGAAATTTGGTTCAGTCCTCAACAGTTGAGGTTCATTCAGTTTGATTTCCGTCTGTTTCTCTTCAGTGTCTTCGTTTACTGCGACGGGAACTTCAGTTCCGTCTTTCAAAGTGACCGAGAAAACTCCGATTGCAGCAATAGTGAGTCGTTTGTCATCCGGAAGCAAGTCTTCAGGAAGTTCTTGATTTTCAGCAGTTCGTTTTTCGTTTCTAACTCTCGTTTCCGGTGGAAGTCTCGTTTCAGTTTCAGTCGTCTCAAGCGTTTCAAGTCTCGAGTCGTCTTGCGTTTCAGTGACAGTTTCATGAGTCTCTTTTGTTGGTAAATCCTCAGTATCCGTTTGAGTTTCACGTTCGAGTCCTGGTGGTTCACGGACTCTTCCAGTGGGAGTCAAAGTTGGAGGCAAAACAAATGAAGTGTCAATCGCCTGTTTTGCTTTTGGATCCCAAGGAGTCGCCTGAAGTTTCAGAAACAGTTTCTGATCCCATTGTTTGGATGGGACCTGTCGCTTGACAGTTCTCACCTTAGTGATGCCAGTTCCAGTGGACACAATGTGCTCATCAGCCTCAGTGTCACGTCCTAACCAAATGCCAGTGCTCCATGCAGTGTCTCCTTTGTCTTTCAGTTTTCCAGGGTAGCGAAACAAAACAGTTTCTCCGAATTCACACACAGTCGAGCTATAGTTCTTTCCCCAACGTCGAAAGTATGAGGTGTTTCCATCAGAGTGAGTGAGAAAGCGATTCAAAGTAAACTGAGCGTGTTTCACAATCCACGGATAAACGGCATGTTGCACGGAAATTTGCACTTTGTATCGCTCCTGTAGTTGCAATCTGATTGCTCTTGCTTGACCGTAAAAGTTTTGTTGAGACTTACCTACAAAACCATGTGCCTGTTTCCAGTCACGTGGAGTTGCTCTCATGGACATTCCGCCAAGTTCAGTCAGCGTTTCTGAAACCAAAGCCTTCAGTGAAGGTTCTGGGTCGTATTGAATGATACCATAAGTTCTTCCAATCTCAAAAACAAAACGTTTCAGTGTTTCAGTTCAGCAATACAGTACTGGTCTCTACCTTTGCTAGGAGTCACAACAGCAGAACCAAGTCCAGTTTGAATGTCTACAGCAGTGAGAACCGTCACAGTTGGGCATCCATCACCAGTTGTCAGAAAACAGTAGTCAACTTGGATGACCGGTTGTCTGTCCAAGTTTCTTCTGGATGGAGTTTCTTTACCTTTCGCTTTGACACAAATCTCACACTAGCTACGATATGGTAAGTGTGTCAAGTTGTGAAGTTCTCGTTCTTGCTGTGTCGGTTCCAGTGGAGAAGTCAGTGCCTTAGGCTTACGCGCAGTGACATCAAACGTCTCCTGTTCTGGTTCCTCAGTGAAGTTTTCCAGTGGAGCAGGCTCAAAGATGGTGTATCCGATCCAACTATGTCCTACATCAAGTCCTACTTGATATTGATCAGTTTTCTGATCTTCTTCTCTCCACCAGTTGCAGTAAGTCATTCCATCACTCTTGGGTCTGTCCGGCGATTTCACGAAAACAGTCCAACGCAATGAACCAAGTTGGTCTTCAGTTGGTCCTCCGTCAGTGAAGTCAGGCTCAAACAGCGTGCTTCTTAATTGGTAATGGAATCTGACCCATGCAATTGGAAGTTGAAACCAGTAGTCACCAGTCCTTTGTTCACCAGTGGTTGGATCTGGGACAAAGAAAAGTTCAGTTAGCTTCACCCTAAGGTAACTAGAGTTCCAGGCAGTACATGACAGCAGTTCGGCTGTCAGTTTCTTGCCGATCACATCCTCATCCAGTGAACAGCGTAGTTCCTCAGTGTGTCGCTTTCGTGACTTCAGTGAAGTGTCCTCAGTGACTTCAGTATCTTGAACCTGTTCAGTGTTTACATCCTCAGAGGCTGGAGTTGGAACACCTGGAGGTGGTCCTTTAGTCAAATACCTACGACTAGGAGGAGGTGAGTTGAGGAGAAAAACAATTCTACCTTTCCAAAACTCATCCTGTCTAGTATTTGGTTCTGGCAAGTTCTTGAAGTCAAAGTCCACGATCTTGTCTGTCTTACCTTGTCCATAGTCCAGGTAAGTGGTTCGAACTCCTGAGAGTTGGTTCAGTTCAACAGGAGATCCAGGACCAGGAGTAAACAGACTTCTTCTTGGG
>CAMXCT020006557.1:0-182500 GCA_947184155.2 Cladocopium goreaui | reverse complement strand
TCACCAGAACCCTCCGGAACCTCACCAGGTATGCTTAGCGGGACCTTCCGGCATTTGACCAGGTATCTGCAGTGGAACCCTCCGAGACCTCACCAGGTATAGTCACCAGGTCCCTCACAGGTATCTGCACCGGAACCCAGGTATCTGCACCGGAACCTACCGAAACCTCAGCACCGGAACCTTCCGGAACCTCAAGAGATATCTTCACTGGAACCCTCCAGAACTTCACCAAGCATCTTCACCGGAACCTTCTGGAACCTCACCGGGTATATCCGCACCAGAACCCTCCAGAACCTTGCCCGGAACCTGGTGCTGAAGCTGCACCGGATCGCACCAGAGCTAATCTGGGCTAAAGACCCCATAGCAAAGTTTTGCTGTTGGGGAAGAACATGGTAAATACCGTGGCTTTGGGCTTCCCAAGCTCCCAAAACATCGGTATTTACGGTGTTTTTCCCCGAAGGCATTGCAAAATTGCAAAGCACACAGCCAACATGATGGTTTTCGGGCAACTAGAAATTCGCAGAACATGCAGTAAGATAGCAGATACTAGTAGTGAAAAGCAAGGGGCAGCCAAAGATAGCTCCTTCCAAAGCCATGTTCCCGGAGCATATCATCACCCCAAGCATGATCGACAAAACCCGCCCAAAGCAAGAGTGTTGCGCGCGTGCGCAGAGGGAAGATGATAACAACAATAACGACAATCAAACACAACAAGAAGCAGCAACAATGATAAAAACAGCAACAAAAAGAATGACAAGGAGAGTGACATATATGACGACAACAACAACAACAAAATGCAATCAGAACGGGAACAGCAGCAGCAGCAGCACCACCACCACCACCACCACCACCAGCAGCGCCAGCAGCACCAGCAGCACCAGCAGCACCAGCAGCATCACCAGCAGCACCAGCAGCACAGGCAGCAGCAGCAGCAGCAGCAGCAGCAGCAGCCGCCGCCGCCGCAGCAGCAGCAGCAGCACCAGCACCAGCACCAGCAGCGGCAGCAGCAACAGCAACAACAACACCAACACCAACCACAACGACAACAACGACGACGACGACGACGACGACGACGACGACGACAACAACAACAACAACATCAACCACCACCACCACCACCACCAACAACAACAACAACAACAACCACAACCACAACCACAACCAACAACAACAACGAACAACAACCAACAACAACCAACAACAACCAACAACAACAACCGACAAAACACGACAAACAAGAACCAACAACCGACAACCAACAACCAACAACATTCAACCACCAACCAACCAACCAACCAACCAACCAACCAACCAACCAACCAACCAACCAACCAACCAACCAACCAACCAACAACAACCACAACCGCAACCAAAAACAAAAACTAAAAACTAAAACTAACGACAACGACAATGGCAGCAACAACAATAACATGAGAAGGAAAAGTAACATGTGATAACACGAAAAACGACACTAAAAACACCAATAAGAACAAGAACGAGAACAAGAGCATATGATAGCAAGAAAAACAAGGAGAAGAAGAAGAAGAGAAGAAGAGTTCTGGACTGCTCTACAAACGTCGGCTTCCAGTCACCCTGTCTCTGCTCCATGCTAAGGGTTCTCTCAACCCTTAGGGCATCGCCGATGCGCGAAGCTCTATAATTTGAAATGTATACTGATGTGTATTGAATGTATTTCAGGATACTCTCACATACTTCAACATCATTTTCCACCAAAACCCCAGGATTGCAAACACTTGCAAAGGCTCATCCGAATGGCAGATGTAGCACGTTGCAATCCAAGTCGCGGCAGCATCATTTGAGCATGGAAAACGTCCCCACTGCCTGGCGGAGCCTTTGGCACACGTAGCGATGTCCTTGGCACATCCATCGGTTTTAAACCAAATTGGGAAGGTGCGGCATCTGGGGACGTTTCACGTAACCCTACTGACCACACTGCATAGATCTGTATGAAGTAATACCATGCCATACCATGTCAAACCCCTGTCCGGAAAAAGGGACAGCTCACAGGCAAGCGCTGAGGCTGTGTCCCACAGAACCGCACCATCGCCCCAGAAGCGCGAGTTGCCACACAACGCCGCAGCATGGCTGGCATGGCCTGAAGAGAAAACTGGTAGAGGACATCACCAAAGATACTCCAATCATCAAAGATCTGCCAAACAGGACGTTTTGATCGTTCATAACTTTAGATATATGCTTATTTTGATAGACTTGTGACCATGTGCTCTGTTTATTACAGTCTTAATCTCTTCCAGGCACTGACGATGTTTTGTTCGGCTCCAATTTGTCCAACCTTCAAACGGCTCTCGCAGCGGCGCGAGAGGAGTGCTCTGAGCCGTTGCTTCCGTTGAAGGCGCACCATTGGATCCAATGGCAGAAGCTAACAACAACCCAACGAGACAACCATTGCTGCTTCACTACTACCAAGTTGCTGTACAACTCAGCAATGGAATTCAACCCATTCAAACTCAAACAGGATAGTCGTGCGACGACCCGGCTGGTGACCACACAACAGAACAGGGAAAAGAAAGGAAATCATAACACGTGGACAGTAAGACCGTGGAAAGCCTGACGTGAGGTCTCGCATTGCATTGCAACTTTTTATGCACGAAGCCGTGAAACGGTGTCCGTGTACGCTCCATCTGTTGGGGCATCCAAGGACTTGGAAAACCATGAATCACAGCAATGAGCTGAGCTCCTTTACATCATCCGAAAGCAATTCGCAAGCAAAAGTGGGGACGAAAGCTGTCAAAGCTTTGTATAATTTGTATATAGACCAAAACATACCAAAATGCCTTTCGCAAAATAGCGGGATCACAATGTGCGGTTCAAAAACAAGAAGGACGCACTCAGTTTGAATTCCGACCTTCTCTGGGGAAGACCTTAAGCCTACTGCATCGTGTTCGGATTTCAGATGATCCACCCTATGCGGAACCAACCCGAACGCGGGCGTCCCTGACATTTAGAAAAAATTCGCCGGCGCCCTCCGGCAAGGGAGCAAGATCGACAAGTTGCCGATTGTCAGGGTGACGTCATGGCTACATCATCGCACGTTGTATTCAGGTTTCCAGGCGGAATTGTAGGGGATCTCTTTCATGCTCTTAACCTGATGCAGCGACAAAGCAATTTGACGAATTTGACTTCTGCGTCTCAAGCTGGCAAGTCGACAGTAACTTCAACTACCCACATATTTTCCATCTGAGACACTTGGTTTGGATCAAAAATCACAACCTCTTGGCCATCTCCAGGATCGAACTGGATAGAATCATAGCCCTGCTGTTTCAGTTCGCCCTGCGCAGCAGCTCTCCAGGGCCCAAAAAAGAATGACCAAAGAATCCAAATGCGGAAAAAAACCTTTCAAACCGGAAATACTGGAACTGACCTGCCATGCTCTGCACATTCCTAGAATCTCATCAAAAAGGCCCCGACCGGTTCCCATTTGTGGCCACATTTTGGTCCTTCATATTTCACGCGGCCGACCTCCACCTTTGCCTGGCCCCACGAGAACCGACAATACATGTGTCACAAAATGGCAATAGATGGCTCGTTTTTAAGCCTTTGAAAATAGCGGTGCGATTCGCGCGGGATCATTCATGTAACCTGCAGCAAGCTACTCTAGATAGAATCTGATGCCTTGGCCACTATGGATCACCACAGCCCGCAGTACATGTTTCGGTTCCCTGTGCCGCAAAAAACCGTCAAAAAAGATATGGGTCGTACGAGTATGTCATTGACATTGATAACCTCCACAATTATGGTGTCCCTCATTTTCACCAACACAATTCACATTATTCGGAATATCCATCGTTCCCGTGAAAACACAAACTTCCTACCTGACACTAAATTCGAATCTCCGAGCTAGTTTCACACTCTCTGATGACACGAAGCGACCGCATTAGATCACTACGGAACTGTTTCAATAAGGCATGTGTGCTCGCGAAGACCACCTCGACACACCAGTTGCATGCAATCCGTGGGCTGCAAGTGGAGTCAACGATGACGGCTGCTTTTAAAACTGCCCCTTTCGCAGTTGTGAACTCAGGAAAATCAAAACAACAGAAAGGACCGCAGATGAATGCGCAAACTATTTTGGATCTTTGAGTCCTTTATCTGCAAGTGCTCAGCAGAGATCCCCACCTGAATGACACAGCCGCTCTGGGACTGTGTGCCAATCGCCTTCGTTTTTGTGGCCTGCAACAGCACCAGATCATGCTACGATTATACAACGCAAGTGAGGTGCACAGTGGCTTTGGTCATGTTGAATGATTCAGCTGTAGATCTGGGGGGTCTGATACAGCATCTGACACCTTAGACATGTTTGGAAATCCGGACAAATTTTGTCGTTGCGTCACTGCTATGCCTCCGGAGACATGGCAAAGTAAATGGCCCCACCACAGTGGCCATCCGATCCGGGTCGGAAGCTAGATGCCAGGATGGCCCTGAGCTGGGAGCTGACAGGTTTGGTGCACCAAAAATTCATGCCAAATCACTCGAACCTAATTCAAACACGCATTTCTTTAACATCAAAAATAACTTCAGTCCGAAAAGCTTGCACGCTTGCGGACTGGTTTGATGGTAAACTGTAGCAATCCCGTTCTGTGGCGGCGAAGGTGCCCACTGCGGGTTTGGCGGTGGAGGCGGTGGCTTGGTTCGCCGTCGGCGGCGCCGCCGGTCATCTGCTGGAGGGGATGGGCCCAGCCACCAACATCTGGTGCCAAAGTCTCCACAACAATTCCTTAGAAACAAAAATCAAAAGAGATCAAAGAGCATGTTGTCTCAGAAAGGCCCTTGGAAAATTTAGACGTGGTGTTCATCTTTTGCGGAAGCATAGACTGATCGGTTTTCTTCGTCACTTTGTGAGAAGAGGCCAAGTAGCCATGTTGCAACAAGCCGGCAACTGCTGACTTCGATCCCCGAGCAAGCAATGTGACAAAACTATGGTTCAGGGGACGGTGATTTGATAGAGCCAAACTCCAACAACTATGCACGTGGCGGAAGTGAGCGGCCGTTCTTGCATCGTGTTACACTCAAATTATGCAGCCAAGCAACCCGTACCGTCTGCATCCTGGGTTGCACTGGCAACGGAACTCTGGATGGTAACTCCTTTCCGCGCACAAAGTCAGCTCAAAAAGAGAAACCGCAAGGGTCAAAACGCGCACAGCTAATTCACGGCCGTAGGCATCCATGTTGCGAAACATCAAAAAACAATTCGGTTTTGCTGTGAACAGGTCCTGCCTGCGGCAACCATAGTACCAGCAGCCGACCCAACCATTTGCTGATTTCAACGAAGCGTTGATGCTTGTGTCTGCATGGCTGACATTGCCAACGCTGACATTCAAAGGTTTCTCCATTTCTTTGGCTCCAGCAGCCGACACCGCCGCTTCAGGCGGTAAAGTGCTGTTGGATGTGTTGGTCTGGCGGCTGCCTGAAGACTTTCCAGCTCAGAGAAATCAGGGATATACCAGATAGTGTTTGGCCGCGTCGGGGCGGAAGTTTCAAAAAGCAATGATTATATATAAGGAACCAATAGCACATAGGAATGTCTGATCTGTGCAATGCAGAAACATGCATCAATGAATGGGCACATGGTTGTTGAGATGCCAAGAAGTCACATGACATCAACGACATGAATGAACAAAATAAACTAGACGACGGATGGCCCGAGACCTTGGAGGAGCAGGGTCTTCTGTTGTTAGTATTGAGACACTATATTACAAGACAATTTATTAAAGATCTATTATAGGCAGACGAGAAGAGTAGTATCAAGACAATATTTTACAAGTACAAGACAATAGTTTGCACCGTATCCTTGGTATAGTTTTTCACACACAGAACCTTTTACACACAGACACTTTTACACACAGACGCTTTTACACACAAACATTTTCATACACAGAGGCTTTTACACACAGAAGCTTTTACACACAGACACTTTTACACACAGACGCTTTTACACACAAACACTTTCATACACAGAGACTTTTACACACAGAAGCTTTTACACACAGACACTTTTACACACAGACGCTTTACACACAAACGCTTTTACACATAAACACTTTCACACACAGAGACTTTTACACACAGAAGCTTTTACACACAGAAGCTTTTACACACAGACGCTTTTACACACAAACACTTTCATACACAGAATTTTACACACAGAAGCTTTTACACACAGACGCTTTTACACACAGACACTTTCATACACACTTTTACACACAACACTTTCACACACAGAAACTTTTACACACAGACGCTTTTACACACAAACACTTTCATACACAGAGACTTTTACACACAGAAGCTTTTACACACAGACACTTTTACACACAGACGCTTTTACACACAAACACTTTCATATACAGAGACTTTTACACACAGAAGCTTTTACACACAGACACTTTTACACACAGACGCTTTTACACACAAACACTTTCATACACAGAGACTTTTACACACAGAACTGCACACAGAACTTTTACACACAGACGCTTTTACACACAAACACTTTCATACACAGAGACTTTTACACACAGAAGCTTTTACACACAGACACTTTTACAGACACGAACACTTTCATACACAGAGACTTTTACACACAGAAGCTTTTACACACAGACACTTTTACACACAGACGCTTTTACACACAAACACTTTCATACACAGAGACTTTTACACACAGAAGCTTTTACACACAGACACTTTTACACACAGACGCTTTTACACACAAACACTTTCATACACAGAGACTTTTACACACAGAAGCTTTTACACACAGACACTTTTACACACAGACGCTTTTACACACAAACACACAAACACTTTCATACACAGAGACTTCTGCACACAGAAGCTTTTACACACAGACACTTTTACACACAGACGCTTTTACACACAAACACTTTCATACACAGAGAATTTTACACACAGACGCTTTTAAACACGACACTTTCATACACAGAGACTTTTACACACAGAAGCTTTTACACACAGACACTTTACACACAGACGCTTTTACACACAAACACTTTCATACACAGAGACTTTTACACACAGAAGCTTTTACACACAGACACTTTTACACACAGACGCTTTTACACACAAACACTGTTCATACACAGAGACTTTTACACACAGAAGCTTTTACACACAGACACTTTTACACACAGACGCTTTTACACACAAACACTTTCATACACAGAGACTTTTACACACAGAAGCTATTACACACAGACACTTTTACACACAAACACTTTCACACACAAACACTTTCATAAACAGAGACTTTTACACACAGACGCTTTTACACACAGACGCTTTTACACGCAAACACTTTCATACACAGAGAATTTTACACGCAGAACTTTTTGCACACAGACACTTTTACACACAGACGCTTTTACACACAAACACTTTCATACACAGAGACTTTTACACACAGAAGCTTTTACACACAGACACTTTCACACACAGGCACTTTTACACACAAACACTTTCATACACAGAGACTTTTTCACACAGAAGCTTTTACACACAGACACTTTTACACACAGACGCTTTTACACACAAACACTTTCATACACAGAGACTTTTACACACAGAAGCTTTCACGCACAGACACTTTTACAAACAGACGCTTTTACACACAAACACTTTCATACACAGAGACTTTTACACACAGAAGCTTTTACACACAGACACTTTTACACACAGACGCTTTACACACAAACGCCTTTACACATAAACACTTTCACACACAGAGACTTTTACACACAGAAGCTTTTACACACAGAAGCTTTTACACACAGACGCTTTTACACACAAACACTTTCATACACAGAGAATTTTACACACAGACGCTTTTAAACACAGACACTTTCATACACAGAGACTTTTACACACAGAAGCTTTTACACACAGACACTGATACACACAGACGCTTTTACACACAAACACTTTCATACACAGAGACTTTTACACACAGAAGCTTTTACACACAGACACTTTTACAGACAGACGCTTTTACACACAAAACACGTTTCATACACAGAGACTTTTACACACAGAAGCTTTTACACACAGACACTTTTACACACAGACGCTTTTACACACAAACACTTTCATACACAGAGACTTTTACACACAGAAGCTTTTACACACAGACACTTTTACACACAGACGCTTTTACACACAAACACTTTCATACACAGAGACTGTTACACACAGAAGCTTTTACACACAGACACTTTTACACACAGACGCTTTTACACACAAACACTTTCATACACAGAGACTTTTACACACAGAAGCTTTTACACACAGACACTTTTACACACAGACTCTTTTACACACAAACACTTTCATACACAGAGACTTTTACACACAGCTTTACACACAGCTTTTACACACAGACACACACAGCTTTACACACACTTTTAGGCTTTTACACAGACACTTTTACACACAGACACTTTTACACATACACAGCTTTTACACACAGACGCTTTTACACACAGACAGCTTTTTTTACACAGACACGCTTTTACACACAGAAGCTTGACACACAGAAGCTTTTACACCCAGACGCTTTTACACACAGACACTTTACACACAGACGCTTTTACTTTACACACAGACGCTTTTTTACACAGACGCTTTTACACACAGACGCTTTTACACACAGACGCTTTTACTACACAGAGGCTTTTACACACAGACGCTTTTACACACAAAACACTTTCATTACACAGAGACTTTTACACACAAGAAGCTTTTACACACAGACACTTTTACACACAGACGCTTTTACACACAAACACTTTTATACACAGAGACTTTTACACACAAACACTTTCATACACAGAGACTTTTACACACAGACGCTTTTACACACAGACACTTTTACACACAGACACTTTTACACACAGGCGCTTTTACACACAGAAGCTTTCATACACAGAGACTTTTACACACAGAAGCTTTTACACACAGACACTTTTACACACAGACGCTTTTACACACAAACACTTTCATACACAGAGACTTCTACACACAGAAGCTTTTACACACAGACGCTTTTACACACAAACACTTTCCTACACAGAGACTTTTACACACAGAAGCTTTTACACACAGACGCTTTTACACACAGACGCTTTTACACACAAACACTTTCATACACAGAGACTTTTACACACAGAAGCTTTTACACACAGACACTTTTACACACAGACGACTTTACACACAAACACTTTCATACACAGAGACTTTTACACACAGACGCTTTTACACACAGACACTTTTACACACAGACGCTTTTACACACAGACGCTTTTACACACAGACACAGACACTTTACACACAGACGCTTTTACACACAAACACTTTTACACACAGAAGCTTTTACACACAGACACTTTTACACACAGACGCTTTTACACACAGAGACTTTTACACACAGAAGCTTTTACACACAGACACTTTTACAGACTTTTACACACAAACACTTTCATACACAGAGACTTTTACAACGCTTTTACACACAGACACTTTTACACACAGACGCTTTTACACACAAACACTTTCATACACAGAGACTTTTACACACAGAAGCTTTTACACACAGACACTTTTACACACAGACGCTTTTACACACAAACACTTTCATACACAGAGACTTTTACACACAGAAGCTTTTACACACAGACACTTTTACACACAGACGCTTTTACACACAAACACTTTCATACACAGAGACTTTTACACACAGAAGCTTTTACACACAGACGCTTTTACACACAGACGCTTTTACACACAAACACTTTCATACACAGAGACTTTTACACACAGAAGCTTTTACACACAGACACTTTTACACACAGACGCTTTTACACACAAACACTTTCATACACAGAGACTTTTACACACAGAAGCTTTTACACACAGACGCTAATCATGACAATCGTCCGTAACTGGGAAGTTTCTAGACTTCCTTTGATAATATCATATCCATTTATCGCACCCTAACAGAAGTTGTGCTGCCATGTCCAGCCTGCAGATCGATTCACCTGCAAGAAGTCGGTGGAGCATCCATCGACAGAACACACGTCATCTCCTGGCAAAACGGGACAATGGAGCAGTTGGGGCAGAAAATTTTATCTGCTTTCTGATTTTGCCAAATGTCAACATGGTATGACAATGTGAACCTCTACACATCCCCCCAGTCCTGCCAAAACCTCTACTAAATCAGCCAGTGCATTCTGGCTGGATATCAAGTAGAGAAGCTGCCATGTCGCAAGTAGTTTGGACCCGAGCATGCTTACAGCACTGGGTCCGCAGCACTGTTGGCCAAGATTATTAAGGAGGCTGCGGCGCTTCGCACATATTTCTGGAGACACAGATGAAATCGTCTCAAGAATGCCAATTAATGCGCAGGGCTGTGAACGGAAAGCCCAAGGGGGAAGTGAGTGAGCTTTGCGTTTGAGGGGCAGGGGAAGACGTGTCAAAAACTCCCAAGGCTCTGTGTCTGAAGTGTCTTGGAATCATATGAAATTAACTATTGAGAATCCATTCCCAAGATCTCCCAGTTTCACGGGCAGCTTGGCACACAATTGCTTTTCTTCCCCGCAATAAATTTGTGAACATTGACTTCTTGGTTCTCACTTCTGCCTCCTCTCAATGTATAGATTCAGGATGGCCTGCGGCTCAGCGAATCCAGAGGAAATTGAAGATTGGGAAGCGAACCTGGAGACTTAAGAGAGGCAAAATGTCTCGAAAATTGGAAAAGTACTTTGGATGCGAGCAAGTATTCAAATCATCATCTTGCACAACGATGGTACTTAGACATCCTGAAAACGTATCCTGGGAATTTGCACAGTGGCCCTCCTATCCACCCTCAAGCAAAGATTCTTATTCATAGGTTTTGTGTGGACTTAAGAAAAGATCTATCGCAGCAAAGAGTACAGGGGAAACAAACATGGTACAAGATGGTATATGCTTGCACTGACTGTAAGAAAAGAACCAAACCTTGGCAGCTGAGTTACTTGAGTTCAAGTCTGTCGAAACGTTCGATATGTGCGTGTGTGTGTGTGTGCGCGTATGCTGCTACGAGCAATTTGCAGTGGTCACGCGAACGTGCCAGGCGCAAACGGAATCCCTTTTCACACGTCTGCATCTCTCGCGCCATGCATAACACGTAGTACCCTCCCCTCGTTAGCACTTGCTCCGGCACTGCAAAGTGCTCAACAGACCGAGAGAATCAACACGGATTTCCTTAAAAACCCGGTGTATCAACATTTAGTTACTACAGTACGTAGTTGCCTCAAAACCTCTGCAGCCTCTACAGAACACTTGGTCGATGGCTTGACGTTGAGTCTTCATCTTCCTTGTGCACTCTGCATGCCTCTGCAAATTCATCTAAAAAACTTAGCACAGCATGTGATTCAGCGGGAGTCCTTCTTCTGGCATCAGCTCCTGTGCGATTTGCTTTGGACCTTTGCTTCGGAATTTCAGAAAAATGCATCGTTTTTAGCTGCATCCGGTGCAGCTAGATTGCCTGGCACTCGTACCCTTCGGAAGCCTACCATCACAGAGTTCACAAATATCAGAGAGTCCAGTCCAAGTCTGAAACACAGCTTCACTGCTTATGCTTTTGTCAGATTTTGCTCACAGCTCCTCCCATGGCTTCCTCCTGCTCAACAAAGCAGCCGTTTCCACAGCAGTCACACTCGGCTCTGCTCGAAGGAGCTCTTGCACAGCCTCAAAACCACAACGACACCAAATCACTCCACGCCTCCCAAGAAACACGCCGTTTGAACCCGCGCGTGCTAAATGCGGAAGGTTCTTCAACCCACAGAAGTTTCTCCTCCTGAGACTATTTGAATCTGTGGGTGTTTGAATCAGAGTCGCGCTTCATATGATCAAAACACATACAAGTTTGTAACCACAACTCGTATCATTTGATGGGAATAGACAAAGGGAATCGCATTCTCCTCACCACAGTGACTCTCCGCCCTGATTTTGATGTAAGATGCATCTGCCAGTTGTGTGTTCACTTGCACGGTCTCCAGATCAGACCCAATCAGGCGTTTGGCGCATGCCTTCTGGAAGAACCTGCCACACCCCAGCAAGACCAAAAATATCTGAGAACTCATCACGAATCCGCGCAGCTTTTAGTCTGGCCAATGTTGCCCCTCTTTTCTCGGCAATGCCACACCAACATTTGCAGTCCAAACTATTCCGGCACGGGGGTCTATTCTGGTAGTTTCAGGTTGCAGCAACTTTGCTCCCAGTACGAATCACATCAAAGCAAAACAGAGGAGCCACCCATGTTCCTTCTTAAGTTTCAACGCAACATACATCAATACAATTAATACATCATACCTCGGCATACCACACCATCTGTGTCTCACTGCACTGGCGAACTGACCGTACTTATTGTGTATTTTCCCAAGCATCGCTTGTCCGCACCTGTTCCCAAGCTGCACAGGTTCGGTCATGAGCTGCCCCGTCTGAGCGCAACGGAGCCAACTGGGTGCCTTCATCTCAGCCATCAGCACTCGTTGGTGCCTGGAGGATTTGATTTTTTGACAGTTGCCCATATTCAAGTCAGATTGGGAAGTATTGGGAATAGACAGAGTTGCAGTCCCAAATTGAATATCGTCCAACATCTTTCAAAGGTCAAATGTCATCAGAGACTTTCAAGATCGACAAAGAGCATCCGTCGCCTGGCCTGGCTCTGCATTCTGCCATCAGGTGGGCGACCTATCCGAAAAAATCAGCCCGCACTGTGGGCGCCATGGATGCCCCAAGTGTGACATTGCACTTGGATACACCATGATACACCCATACAGTCCCACAAGACACTCAAACAAGCTTAAACAACCATGCCAGGGAATTGTCAATATATTCCAAGTGTTTTTTCCAATCATGCTTGGTGTTCCACACAGAGAAACAACTGGCTGCAGCAAATGTTTTGTTCAAATCATGGGCTTTCAAAGCAGAATCGGCTTGAAAAAACAAAGTGCTGTGGTGTTTCTTTTAAAGACCTGGACATCATGAGCCACTACAGATCACTGCAGGTTGATTTGGCCTTTGGCTCTATATAAAACCCTTGGCGCGCCTCAAGCTGTAGGTCAGGCACAGCTGTGGAAAAGGGCTCAACCTGCATTCGATCTTAGGAGAAACCTCTTCGAAGAAAACTAGCCTAACTTTCCAACGGGTATCCAACATGACTTCACATGACTTCGAGATAGCTGGAGAGGCAAGCGCCTCAGGGTGGACCGAAACAATGGCCATGAGCGACACACGCTCGCCATAATAAGACCTTACCATATGTGAAAACAACATGTCCTGCACCATGCTGCACCAAGTTTCAGCACAGCACGTCGCTATTACGTTGCTATTATGCTGCTAGGCTCCCCCCAAACTCTATCGATTTGTGTCAAGCTGCTCTAGAATCCATCGGTAGAGATTCAACTGAAGTGCATAGATTGCTCCCTTGCAATCTTGAAGGTGGTCAAATGGTGCTGACATTCCTTGAAAACGGGAATCCAGCAAAATGTTTGCTGATAGCTAGGCGAGCTCAATATCACCCTTTTCAATTCACCCTTTCCTGCGGAGACTGCAAATGACTGCAAATTACCCTTTAGCAGGCTGTTTTGAATTTATTGAATTCAAGAAACCTCCAGCGCCGATCCTTCGGCCAAGACCTTCAAAAGTCTCAGCTGTAGGCACAGAAGTTTGCACCTTTCGGCCGGTCGTCTTCTGCGACCTTCAATAGGTTGGTGACTCTGGCGCGGTCTGCTTTGTCAGCCTTGAAAGCCTTTCTGTCCCGGGAGCAGATGTCGCGGAGCTCATGCAGCGTGTAGTTCATGTTGGTGCGCACCACGTCACATATTTCATCGCACCTGTCCGCACTGTACACTTCTCTGCTGTGGCTCCCTTCAGAGGAGCTGCACATGGACTTGGTCCTCCAAGGCCGAGCATTTCTGCCCGCTGCCAACATTACAACACGGTCACGGTTTCTTTTTTCCCAAAAGCATCTTCGATGCTTGGGTTCTCGTCCACGTTGGTAGGGCGCGAGCTGAGTCGTGCGGACGGTGTCCGCCGGAAGTATGTGTGAGGATGGATGGAAATGGGTGGGGAGAAGGGCCCGGTGGGCATGAGCGAGCGTGGATGCGCGGACGTGTGCGGACGGTGTGGGCGCAAAGGAATGGGTGGAAATAGTTGGTTGGGGAGAAGGGAACCGTGGGCATAAGCAAATGGCGCAAGTGGTTGAAATGGGTGGGAAAAAGGGCCGGTGGGCATGAGCGAGCGTCAGGAGGTCAAATGGAATGTTGCTCCTGGTTCATGC
This sequence comes from Cladocopium goreaui, assembly GCA_947184155.2. Lineage (NCBI taxonomy): Eukaryota > Dinophyceae > Suessiales > Symbiodiniaceae > Cladocopium > Cladocopium goreaui. The sequence goes on along the minus strand of CAMXCT020006557.1, from coordinate 168,126 downwards.
CGGTATGGGGGTAGCCTGTAAACATCCCCCCCAACCAAGCATGCCCCAACCGGACAAAGAAATAGGATGCCCTTCATGTGCGCACTGTCAGTTTCTCAGATTCCAAGCAGAGCCATGACAATCGACGACGTAGCAAGGCATCAGATATGTGCTTTCAAACCCGACGGCAACCCTCATATCGGAGCGGGAAGAAACTTACGGAACAGTATGACATGGCCGTGACATGGCCACTTCATGCCTTCTTATCTTTCAAGTTCTTGCCCAAAGTGACCTTTGGCTGTAAACTCCGTCATCCCAGCTGCCAAGTGTCGATTAAACCGGCTTTGCAGCAGGGCTTTCCCTTTGCTCGTGCGTTTCCAATCTATCCTTAGGAAACATCAAGTCAGGAGTCAGGACATTCATTTCCAGGATGCCCGTGGGGGAAAGCCGATCCAGCAGGACATGTTGTGAACCAGGTCTACAATGTGGAAAACAAACAACAAACAGCAGCACCTAAGCAAAACGCTGTCCCCCCGACCATTTGAAACCTGCTGTGTTTCTGGGCAAAAAGGCATAAAAAGGCAGAACTGGTAGGAGACCGTTGGTCTGCCAAAACGGTCGCCGCGCCGACAGCGCGCTGAACGTGGGATGTCTTTCAAAACCGAGCTGCAGAGCTAACGTACCTTGAGGAAGTCGCAAGGCCAAATCGATTGATCCTTCAACATCAGCTAGCAACAGATAGCATAGTTTCGTTTCATGTCAATTCATGCAGTTTCTCTGGTTCTGCTTGTGCCTAGTCATACTTTGAATCATGTCGCTTATATTAAATGTAGTTTACTTGAATCTCACGCTACAATGATACCGTCCTGCCAAATCCTCGCGTTCCGCAAAAACGCGCCACTCCGTTCGATACGCCTTTCCATGTCTTCACAACTACAAGTGAACAAGTTATGCGGTTCTGTCTCAAAAGAAGACAAGTTTGTCATCTATTCGCAATCTCAATCTGGTATGCTGCTTCTGCGCAGAAACAAATCTGCATGGCATGATACCGAGGTATACCAAGCCTTGATGCCAGGATACAGCCCTGCCAGTATGCTTAAGAAGTGCAGCGCACATTGAACCTCTGGCTCCTGTTTTCAGGTGTCCAGTTGTGTCTGGTGTGCGATTGATCCTATCTCTATCTGTTTCTGCACGCTGATAACTTGTAAAACATCATGCTATCGTTCTTCTCTTTCAATGTTGAGCTCTCCTCAACTCTGCAATGATCGCGATTCAACCACAGCTCTATCTGATAATGGGCCTCCTGAGTTGTGGCACTGCAAACCAACCTTCAGCAACCTTCGTGCACTTCAAGTGTTGTGAGTCTCTCTGAGCCAGGCACAGTGCCACGATTCGCTGCATCAGTTTTCTTTTGCTCCCATAGCTGCAGGATTTCCTCATCGGTCATCTCTCGGACATAGCTGTAAACTTGACATCCTGGCGTCACCATTTGCGACCATCTAGAAGCATCACCATCCAGAAATATTCAATGAAAGACCCCACAATGTAGCCACAAAATATCTACAACCGTTCATTGGCCTGACAATGCCGCATTGTAGCGCCGGTGCAGTTCTTGGACCAAAGCCAAGTGCCACGACTGCAAATTGCCTGTGACACCGAAAAGCAAAACCATGGAGTCTGATTTGCAATTCTTTGCAGTTCCTCTGTCTATTGTGTTTGAAGAGTTTTCCGATGCATGAAATATGTTCGGTGTGCTGTGGTGTTTGCTATTCGCAACAAATCCCGATCGGCGATCACTAGAGGAAAGGAATCAAAAAGTACTGGTTCGACATGTGCCACCACTTCTGGCACCTTCTCGATGGAGCAGGGCCGCTACCTGGAATCAGATTTGCTGCCCTACAGCATTATGTGAAATGATACAAAAGACCCACTTTGCCAGAGTTTGATCTTGCTTCTTTCTAGATTCTAGACAACTCTACCAATTTCTCAAGAGACCCCAAATAGTTTGCAGTTAGGATTCTAAAGGGAAAGGTGGGAAGGACCCAAAATCATCAGTGGCTCCAAGCTAGTAGAACAAGAACGACCTTAGTAGTGAAAGCATGGTGGTGTTCATTCAAGGTGGTCTCTGGAAGAAGAGATACCAGGTTAGATTCTGCAAGTTCCCTGCGCGAAGATCTCTGTAGAAGATCGTGCGCAAGATCTCCATGACAGGTTCTCTGCAGAAGCTGCTGTGCAAGATCCCTTTGCAAGACTATCTGAACAACGTCTCTAAAATAGATCTCCACAGAAGATCTCTATAAGAGATCTCAAAATAAGATCTCTCTTCAAGCTCACTAAACAAGAGCTCTGCGCAAGAGCTCTGTTCTCTTCACCAGGCCTCTGCACAAGATCTCTATATTAAGAGGTCTCCGGGCAATATCTCTGTACAAGATCTCTATAAGAGCTCTGTTGGCAAGATCTCTGTAAGAGACCTCTTGGCAAGATCTCTGTACAGTTCTTTATACGAGGTCTCTTGGCCAGATATCTGTTCAAGCTCAGAATGCCTCTGTACAAGATCTCTATCAGAGGTCTCTTGGCATGCTCTCTGTACAAGCTCCCTATAAGAGGTTGGTAAGATCTGTTTCAGGGATCTCTGCAGAAGCTCTCTATGAGAGAAGATCTCTTGAGGAGATCTCTGTACAAGCTCTCTACAAGAGCTGGCAAGATCTCTGTAAGAGACCTCTTGGAAGATCTCTGTACAAGATCTCTAAAAGAGCTCTCTGCACTGTCAAGATCTCCGCGCAAGCTCTCTAGAAAAGACCTCCTTGTCAAGATCTATGCGCAAGATCTCCTTGACTATAAAAATGAGCTTCGCGCCACAAGGAGAGCGATCTGACATGCCTAAAGTGCCGAGAGGGTTACGCGAGCAATCTCAAAATTCGCACCGCGCCACAGCAAGAGCAATCCGACACGCCCAAAGTAAGGAGAGGGTGTTTGGGGAAAAAAAGCAAAGCCTCCTCTGGCTGCAAGCTCGCGTGCCCGTTCTCATCTTCGACTAAGAGACCAAAGCAGCCTGGCCTGCAGGAAAGCAGATTGATTCATCTGTCGAATGTTAGGTGGGAAACGTACAGCATTTGACAGAACGGTATCACTCCAACCTCAAGGACTGCACGTGCACTGGCACTGGGTTGATGGTGTACTTGAGCCGAGGCCATGCCTGTTCCAAGTGATTCAAATGATTGTGCTGCTTCACCTCCGTCTACATCAATTGGATGCAACTGGAATTGGGCTCCGACTCCAATACGTACAAAACATGGCAAAAAACTATAACCTAAAATAACCTAAAAATCTTTGACTTAACAATTACTGCGTGAAAGCGTGAAACATCACATCAAGATCATCAATATGATGCATTGCAAGTCACCGCAATTTACCGCCATTCCCTGTAATTTTCCATAATTTTCCCTTCCATCGGTACATCGGGGCCTTTCCGTTTCGCATTCTTCGCAAGACCTCTGCGGCATCGAAGTCCCGCGCCAGCCGCGATGCCACAAAGGTCACCGAGGCGCCAAAAGTGCGGACACCGGGACCCCCAGGACCCCCGGGACCACAATCGTGCAACGACCCGTGCAACAGCAGGTAGCTGTGGGACGCATCGTCAAAGTCCAAGACTCAGTGAGACTCGTCAACAAATGTCAACAAAACACTTCGACTTCATCTCACTTTGTACTTCGACAGTGTAACTCTGGCTTGTACATGGAGGAATTTTACAGACAATTTAATCTGGTCAAGTTGTAACATGCTTCATCACAAGGAGTCAAATAGCAATTCGCACTTTCTGGAAAATCAGCTAGTGCTGAAATGACACCAAGCAGCATTGATCGCGTTTGTGTGGGTTGCGGATTTCCAAGTACCTGCCCGAAATCAAGCAAATCAGCTATGGGATCAGGTTGCTGTGCGTAATCTCGGCAGTTGGCAGCTGCGCACATGCCATGCATGCCATGCAGCTTATTTTGGTGCCAAGCACGTGGTCAGTCTCTTGTGCGTCGGAGATATTGCATATGTTGCTCCACCGGCTAGAACTGTTGAGCGCAGAAGGAGAAAGTAGAAAAAGTCATCAAGTCTTGCTGCAATACGCACATCACTTGACAATTGACTTGTGGCTCCAGTGGCTAATCCCATCTTTTGATTTTTGACTGTGAGATTGTCTTGCCTTCATGCCATGTGGAACAAAGCAAAGCCTAACTACTTGCCCGCCGTTGATAGATCTACGGACGTGCTCTAATTACAGCATTTCCCTGAAATTCCCCAAGGGAAATCTACTGTGTCACTGTACCTCTGGTCTAGTCATCTCTCAGGTGCAGGCATTGCAAAATATGAAGCAGAAACCTTTGAGACTTGCGGTAAATCAAGATCATCTAGAAACCTCTGTGCATTGTGTGGCCAGCTACTCAGGATTGTTGCCCTCATGTTCAAGGCTTCTATGAATGAAACTTGCCTGCAAAGCCCCCACGGTTCCAACGACCAGCAGTGACACATTTAAAGTGCATCACGCCGCCGTTGGCTTTTTTCCGGTCACTGGATCAGTTCCGAGCTCACGCCGAAAGAGCAAGATGTGTGGCTCTGGACGGTGGAACTCATAGTGAACCCATCCACGACTTTGCTGCACTCCCACACCACGCCACTCGTCTTCCCCCAGCAAACGCTTCATGCTATCGGTCAACTTCCACACTTCCTTTGCCGCAGTTCTGTTCAGGATAACGTGACGGTACTCATACCGGTCATCCTGGTACTTCTCGGAATACTCGATTTCATCCGGATAGTGAACCATCTTCGGCCAAAAGGTGAGGAGAGCAACGAACAGGTCAGGCAAAAACAATGGAGTGCAAAGCCAAAAAGCGCTGCAGATTCTCAGAAATGGATCAAGGTCACTTGCTTGCGATTTAGTCACATGCCAGCAGCTTCTGAATTTCTCTGAACTGGTTGGACGATTCAGAGATAAAGGACTTCTGATAAATGCTCAGTTGTTTGAGTTTTCAGAGTTTTTTGGAAACCTGCCTGGGACTGTAGCTATTCACTTTGTATAGCTTGCCGAAGTCAGTGGGCGCCATCTGCTTTGGATTAGGCGTCCAATTCAGGTACCTGGACCAAGGAATGCCCCTGATCTGTGGACTTGATTGTGAGTGGTCATTGACATTGAAACTTGGTTAGGATTCCAAGCACACAAATCTATACATCCCTGCGAGGTGCACTCTGCAAGTGGATGACAAAGACCTTAACCTGGCATCCTTTGGTTCAAAGAGTTTAAAGGATGGTCTGCGGTCTGCATGATTTTTTCAGGCAACGGCAATCCTGTGCAAAGACTTCCCAAGTGGGCACAAATCCAGAACCTGGCAAGCACCTTGCAAATGAGCTGGCACTGCTGCAATGCCTCACCAGACACAACCCAACAGTGGGATCTCCAAATGAGGGAACCTAGAATGTGACTTGCCTTCAGTCTGGTAACTTGGAGTCCTGGTTCGGTCAAGGCTCCTTGTGTCTGGTCCATTCCATTCGCACAGATGCGGCCTTCACAGACATTTCGTGCAGCTGTGGGTATGTCACGCAGCGGATCCTGGGCAGAACGGCTGTCAATATCCCTGAAAGTTTGACAACGCTAGAAGAAGAGGAGGTTTCAGCATTTTTCAATATGTTTCATCTTCCAAACTGTACGGTTCCAGATTCTCTTGAGCTCATTTGCCTGGTCCGCTGGCTTGCCAATGTTCTGAACCTCGGAAACAGCAGTTGCAGATTGAACAACTGCCTAAGCAATTGCCCCATGTTTTTCTATCTTCCCAACAGCTAAACTTGAAATTTTGGACGCTGTGGAAACATAGGACCTAGAGGAAGCGTCAACTCTGCCGGAGATGCAGTTGATGAAGTCGATATAATTTGGGTGATGCAAAAAGACCTCCAGAGCTTCTGGCATCCGCAATCCATTCGCAAAGCTAGGCATCCAAACGTGGCCAAACAACTGTGCCACTTTTACCATCTGCGCATGGAAATCTGGCAGGCTCAGCAGTCAGCAGTTTGTTCTCAGGCTAAATTTGGCTAGATTGGCTAGATCAATGGATGGGATATGATGGGATCTTGAGTAAACTGAGTAAACAAAGTGTCCAGTTCATCCATGAGCTTCGTCAACTTGGGGTTTTGTGAGCCCAGGAGTACTCTGAACTGTCTGACTATTCTGACTTTGTAGGGAAAAAGTGTTTACATGTGCCTCGCAAAACCATGACACTTCCTATCCCAATTTCTAAGCTGCACATGCTTGCGAGCAGCATTTGACAGTCTACATAAGTCTACATAATTGCTTTGGATTGCTTTGGTACAGTATGTAATTCACAGTTCTTCACAGTTCCATACCAGAAACGGAAACAGCACAAGAAATTCAGACCACGTCGCCTAGCGTGGTTTCTTGCTCCACCTGGCCACTGTGCAACGGCACGAAACAGCAGGAAACAGAAGGCAGCAAGATGCAACAGCTGTCAACAGCTGTCAAGCCTGTCTCCTCATTGAAGTTGAACATAAAGTAGAGTGTGCCATCCAGCGCTTGGAGGCTTAGAGGCACTTTGATCGTTTTTTAAATACATGCATATTTTTTTGCGCAGTCTTTGTGCAAGCCCTGGCGAGCTCAGCTTGTTTTGGCTAGTTGGCAAATGCTGGTGATTTTTGAAGTGGGTAGTGGATTTCAATCTGGCAGGTAACAGTGGTAACATGTGTTGTAAATGCTGATGCTGCTTTCGAGTGGCTCCACAACCACCGCCTGCCTGCCTGATTTGATCCGAAAAGCGGAGAGTGACAAAGTCCATCCTTCGACATCGCAGGGCATTCACCATCGCACTTTTTTCTCGGTCAGAGCTCTGGTAGAGACAGGCACTTCTCGAAGATCTCCTGAGAATCTCGGAAGCGCTGCTTGGGATGTGGTGTTGCGAACTCTTAGATTATGTTAGATTCATGGATTGAACAGTTGAGAGATGTTAAGAATGTGTGCTTTTCCATGACTGGCCAAAGCAAACAGCCGTGAAGTGGTGTTTGAATTGAAGTACACACCTAAATGCTCATGTAGCCGAATCAATGCTTGTATTTACACTTGGAAGCTGTATATGTAGCAGGCTTGCGATACAACCAAGCACTCTGGCACAGACTCAAAAAATAATGAGAATGAGGTACGCTTGTTGTCACAGTGAAAAAAACATCGGTTCGATTTCGGTGAGCATTGACACCATTGTACTCTTTTTTCAGACATCAACATAGATCAACTATGAAATCTATGACAATGAGGACTCCTCGAAGTACCTTGGGCTAGAGAAGACCAGCTCCTCGAAGTAAGTGGGGCTGGTAGGTCCACCAACTGCCTCTGCACAAAGATCTGCACCGCCGCAGCGGATCCTTGGGCGTGGCCCGGCATAGCTTGACTTTTCTGTGACTTTGACCTCACAAACTTCGCATCTGATGCCATCACACTTCACATCTCTTCACATCTCTTCACATCTCATCACCAGATCTTGTCAAATCTGATCAGATCTTATCAGACATCCCGTCCCATCCCATCGGTTTGTCACTGGGCTTCATCAGATTTCATCTCACTTGGTCTCCAAGACACTCAAACTGCGGCACACCACTTCGTAGGCTTGGTCGCACCTCTTGAGTTCGTTCCCAATTCCGTGCCTCCTCAAGTCGATTTCACACTTGCCAAGGCATGAACAGCCGTTGGTCTTCTGAACAAGACTTGTTGCCGCCACACTAAAGTTGTCGCAGGTGAACAAGCAAATGCACATCCAAAATAGCCTCGGTGCTTTAACATGTTCACCATGTTCTATTTTTCCAATGAGTTCTGTACTGTGAATCTAGTGTCACTCGCAGACATGACCTGACGTGGTCTATCCGATTGACTCGTTTTTTTCTTGGTTCCCTTAGGGTCTCAGGAAAAAAATTTGTCAGTGGTTGTACAAGTTGCAAAAGTGGTTGATACGTGTACTTGTATGATGCGCATGTTTTTGTGCGATCAAGTTGGAGATGCCCTTGGTGCGAAGGTGGCTTGCGTTCGCAGGTTTCAAGGCACTTTGACTCGAAAGGACATGTAGAAAGAGCTGCAAACATCTGCACACAAAATCCAACAAATGTCACTGATGCTGGATTTCTGTTTTTGAAATTTTGGATGGAAAAATCATTGTTTTGGATGCTTTTTGATGGTCCCAGGTGTCGACCGGGACGCCTTCTCGGGATCCTTCAGGGCCTCCAATAGCTCGTCTGGAGCCACGTTGAGCGCCTCAACGCCACGCAGCGCTCAGTTTTTGATAATGCCATGTCTATGCGTGATCATACACATGTCATGTAATTAACTATACCTATGTAACATATATATCTTAATGTATCTTCTATTATACATATATATATAATATATTTGATGATATATATATATAATACATATTATCTCTCTTGAGTCAAAGGATCAAAAGATCATCCAAACAAAAACAGCAAACGACCATGGCCTCCAAGCGCGATGCCAACGCCTTGGTATCGTTGGGATCTTCCAGCTGCTCGAAGTGCGCTGCCAGCGTCAACTCAGCGAAGCGCTCCGCCACATGGTGCCGTTGCGCCACCAGCAGCGCCGTGTTGACGTCCACCTTCAAACTGTCGGAGCTGGGCAAAGCCCTGAATCCAATGTAAATACATGTAAATATTCTGATATGAATATCATGTGATATCTGATATCTGTAAATCGAGGCCATTGGTTCAGATCTGAAAGTTGATAATCTGATATCAGAACACAAAAAGAACCTTTGTATAACACGACCTCCGTAACCTCCCAACCTTCCATGTGGCAAAAAGATCTTCATGGCATGGAAGGACCATGGCAGCAATGGCATCTCTAAGCATCCAGCTGTGTGCACAATCCGTCGATCAAGGCGAAACTCAATGCCCAACTCTTTGCCAATGGCAAAGGCGCGGGGCAGCTTCTCCTCCAGAAGGAACTTGGCCTCGTAGCCAATCACTTTTGGAGGACAGTAGAAGGACAGTAGCCAATGGTTTCCTCAGTTTCCTCTATATCTATAAATCATAAAAATTAACGAAAATGAATGAAAATAATATCTTTGAAACATTTTGAAACCATGAGTCAAACCGCTCTAAGATCGGGCGAAATCATGGTGAATTTCTACGACATCTACAGTGTACTACAATCCCAAATCACAAATGAAGTTCCCGCCTTCGCAGGACCAAAGCTATTGCAGTACTCAACCCAATCAGTGCCTTCCTTGGATGGTGACAGCAGTCTAGACAAGCAGTCTTCTTGGGATCTCAGAACAAGCCAGAGATCATGATCGCAGGGCTTCACTTGATTACAAGCCATTGTATATAAGAATATATCAGCATATATAAGTCATATAAGCATTATAAGCCCGCGGCTTCGAACCCATCAACAAATTGGTCTTCGCATGAGATATCTTGACAGCGTTGATGTGCCAGGCATCTGATGGGTATTTTCCCGGTGCATCGTATTCAAATGGGACAAACTCCACAGCAAAATTCAGTTGGCTGGCAAAACGTTCTCTGGCCAGCTGCATTGAACGAAGGCCAATGAAGGACCACGGGCACATAAAATCCAAGATTACTTTGATCTCGACCAAGGCCATGGCGATCCCTAGGAAAATTTTGGCGATGCGATTGCCTTATGGCTCAAAGTAGCTTGAAGCAATATCTGCGGTTCAATCCTGTTTGACATGGGAGGGTATATGGCATTTCAGCAACCTGCACTACTAAACGGACATCCTGAGCAACAACAAATCAGCTTCGCATCGGAAGCTAAGGGCCTCTACCAAGTCAGCCTTTTCCAGGCAAGCCATACAAAGATGAGGTGGAATCTTCAGCTCGTTTGCCTTGCAGATTTGACTCTGACTGAGCCCATTTCTGAAACTCTCAGCCTCAGCATCGCTCAGCATCTCTCAGCATCTCTCAGCTCTCTGGCCTTTTCTCGTAGTTCTTTGACACTCATCGCCAGAAGCTTCTTGCGGCATAGCGCGGCACGGCAACTTCAACAAAATTTGATTCGTTCTCGCGGGTTTTCTCCATGCTTAGCAAATGTCCACTTTGGAGATGACACAACTGATACAACTGATACAAGTGACACAACTGATACAACTGATACAAACGCCAAACGTCAAACTGACAAACCAACTCCTTGCGCATCGGCTCTGATGAAGTCTCGGAACCTGCCATGGCATGGTACTGTGCTTATTTCATGGCATAAGAAGACTTCAGAGAGATGTTCAGCATTTCCAGAAAACAACAAGTTCCACAAGATCCACAAGTTTCACAAGTTCCATTCCAACCAGTTGAAGATCTGCCTGGTTCCATGGACGAACAACGTCGAAGGCGTTTTGGCTGTGGACCACCTGGAGGCACATTTTGGAGGCCAAATTTGGAATTTCGCTTGTGATCGCTTGTGGATCTTGTGGAAAATACACAGTCAAAAAAGTGTGGCTTTCTGAAAACAAAATGCCCGCAAGTGGCTGTCACGAGTTGACGTTGTAGGCAGATCCTTCCGCTTTGCACCTTCTCAGACACAGGTCTCACAGATTACAGATTGCGACAAAGGTAGCGCATGTAAGAGCATGAACAAAGCTCTTTTGCCAGTGCCCGTCCATTCTCCGTATGAGTCTGGTGATTCCGGTTTTTAGCATCAAAAAATTGTCCTTTATGACCTGGGCATTGGGGAGGAACTTGACATTGCAAATCCAATAAGAACTGGCTCGCTCTTCCGCGTATGAGTTCCACAAGAATCCTTCGGAGGTGTTGGCAGTGACATTGGGCCCCCAGAAAATAGAAGTTGCACAACCAAAAGCAGACTGACGTGCTTCCAGGTGGAAGGCAAAAGCGCTTCAGACCCATAAAGTGGTATTCTCATATTATCAGACGCATTCTGACGATTTGGACCCCCAAACCACTCTAATGGGATGTTGGTTGGGCCCAAGCCCAATCGCTCAGGGCGCCTGCCGACGGCGTTGGAACTTCAGAGTGCTTGGGCGGAGCACGTGCACTAGCTGCAGCTGGAGCACCTTCAGCACAGCGTTGATGAAACTACAAAATCAATGGATGTTACCTCTACAGCCTGTATACAGCCTGCACATTTTTTCTAGTTTGACACTTGGTTTCACAATGTTTCAACAGTGCGAACCTGCGCACCTGACAAGTCAGAGGGGGTATAGGCTGGAGAACTGGGTGGACTGGGGCGTGAAGATGTTGCGGCTTCTGGTTCCTTTCTTCGGCCTGGCTGCAGGTAGTTCCTGTTTGAAACAAACTCAATGGCCACGACACCTAACGAAAAATCACCCCATCGAGACCTCTCCGAAAAGTGGAACACATCTTTCCAGATCAGATCTGCAAATCTCCATGAAATCACCATGAAATCATATGAAATCCTCCCGCTCTGACCGCTTTGCCTTCCTCGATCAAAGCCAACTGTTCTCGTTGAAAAATTTCGACGGTTTGCAGCTGAGAGGTGGCTGCCTGGCTCTGAGCACAGCCAGAGACATCAAAGCCATGGCAGCCATGGCCGATCTCATAATATAGTAAATACACATGGGGAAAAAACTTATATACAGAAAGTATTGTGTTGTATTGTATTATATTATATTAAATTATATCATATTGAATCATATGATAATACATTATATTATATTGTGGTTTATTATTTTGTAGTGTATTATGTTATACTATATCATATTATATTATATAATATTGAAGTATATCATGTGATAAAAATATTATATCATATTATAGTACATAATATTGCATTACGTTACATTATATCATATCATATCATATCATATCATATATTATATATATATATCCATTATGTATATATATACATGTGTGTATACATAATGTATGTATATATACACATAATATATAATATATCATATATAATATATAGTTATTTATAGTCTATCATATATATGATATATAATATATTATAATATATACTTATTAAATATTATATATTATGTATTAAATATTATATATTATATATTGTATATGAAATATGATATATGATATTTTATAGTTGATATATGATATATGGTATATGATATATAAATAATATGTAATATATGATATATAATATATGACATTTATATAAAATATCATATATATATATATTACATCAGATTGTATATCGTATATCACATATTATATATCATATATATAATATAATTTAATATAATATAACATGGTTTATATCATATATATATGTATATTGTAATATATATATATATATGTGTAATATATATACTGTCAGTGCCGGAATTATAGAACGGAAGTTGAGGAGTACGAAGGTACGGTTATTTACCGTACCCTGTTGTTCTATAATTCTGTTTTCCTCGGAAGGTGTGAAAAAAAAGTATCTGAATTTACGCCTAACTTTTTTCGTCGTTCTATAATTCTTGTCGGAGCGCTGCTGTTCTATAATTATGTTTTCCCCCATTTTTCTCCGATTTCCCATTTTCGTTCTATAATTAATGTTTCCCGGGCCCCGTTCTATAATTAATGTTTCCCGGGCCCCGTTCTATAATTAATGTTTCCCGGGCCCCGTTCTATAATTCTTGTCGGAGCGCTGCTGTTCTATAATTCTGTTTTCCCCCATTTTTCTCACATTTCCCAGTTTCGTTCTATAATTCCTGTCGGAGCGCTGCTGTTCTATAATTCTGTTTTCCCCCATTTTTCTCACATTTCCCATTTTCGTTCTATAATTAATGTTTCCCAGGCCCCGTTCTATAATTAAATTTCCCGACTCCGCGCGGAATCGAAACCCGGAGGAGTACAAAGGTACGGTATTTTACTGTACTTTTGTACTCCTGGCTCCGTTCTATAATTCTGGCACCCGCTGTATATATATATGTGTGTGTAATATATATAATATAATATATATATATATGTAATGTATATATATATATAGTAATAAATATATATTGTAATATATATATATATTGTAATATATATATATATTGTAATATATATATATATTGTAATATATATATATTGTAATATATATATATATTGTAATATATATATATATATATTGTAATATATATATATATATTGTAATATATATATTGTAATATATATATATATTGTAATATATATATATTGTAATATATAAATATTGTAATATATATATATATATATATTAATATTGTAATATATATATATATATAATTATATTGTAATATATATATATATATTGTAATATATATATATTGTAATATATATATATATTAATATTTGTAAAATATATATATATACATAACAGTAACAGCTTTGAAAACGTCTGCGTTATGCGCGTACAATTTACCACGAGTATTGCCTGCCTACCCTGTCGGGGTTCTGACTACACGGCTTTATAGACCAACAATGGACCGCACACACTTCAGCGGCCGGATTGGTTTGTGAAACGCTCACATGACGGGCTCATTCAACCAAAACGCAAGCTCAAAAATAGTCAAAAATGATTATAGCTTTTGCTATTAGCACCTTTTCCTTCGAGACACGCTAACTGCCCTGGGCATCCGTGGGCTATACCTACACTCTCTCCTGTCCCGCCTGCCTTTACGTTCTTTAGCAATGTCGAGAGAAGACCTGTACCGGCCTGGCATCTGAAGAGCGTGGAATCAAAGACCATTCAACTTGAAAAGCTGCCAAATGATTCATTGCCTCAGTTGTACTCAACAAAGTATTTAAAGGCGATTAAAAAACTATGAAAAGGTAATTATACTTAGATTTCCGAAGTTGTCCCTTTGCCCCGCACCTCAACCACAATTCCAACAGGAGCGCATGGGCCTTTGCCCAGGTACTCCTGTTGCCATGTTGCTGCCCAGAGCAACTGATGCTGCTAAAAGGAAAGGCAACAAGACTGAAGCAGTGACAGGAACAGCTAGGTTTGGTACAAGACGTGTTTTTGCCTTGAATCAAAGATCAAATGACTTGAACTGAAACTTGGCCCTCCCCCTTGTTCCCAGCTACTGAGCCATGGTGGTCTTGACTCTATATAAACGTCGTCACTCGCAACAGGACAAGTTGGACAAGGGTGCGTCCTGCAACTCTTTTGCAATCTCATTGCTCATCTCAGGCCGCATAGCTGCCTCTTTGCCATGCACACAAGGCCGTGGATAGAAACACTTGGATACACCTGGGATCACCTGGGTATTTACACAGACCAACTGTGACCAAAGGTGACGTCATTCTCCAACTCAAAGGCCTCCAGTCTCTTCAAATCGTCTTCTGGTACGTGAAAATGGTACTCCAAGGCGCACCTCGTTGGAAAGCGGATCTTGTCACCTTTTCGATTCCGGCTGGACAGATGCATGGAAATACGCTGCCATACAAATCAATGGTTGAGGTATGTGGGACAGGCTGGTGCAGGTGCAGGTCTGGCAATTTCTCTAAGCTCCTAACATGAAGCAATCGACCAGCTTGTTGCGATATGACTCATAAAAGCCCTGGCAGATCAGGCACCCTCTGGACGACTGAACATCTAAATTGAAAGTGATGTGCCAACACCCTACAGTCCTCTGCCCCTAGATTGCTCGCTGTGAAAGGCAGCTACAGCGATTACATGTAATCATATACCATATACATCACCTGATTACCTTTACACATTCATGCAACCTGCAGTGACTATATAATCAGCTCTCAGAGACCCGAACCAAGGTCACACCCGGTGGCTGAGAGACTATACCTGAGCCTGAGACACGCTTTTTTCAGGTCGGACCGTCGGACTTCCAAAAGCCCCAACACGCTCCAGGGCACTCTGCGTAGGGCTTCTCACAGGCTCTGCAGCGACGCACTGAACAACTTGGAACTTCTCTGGTCGCTTCACTTTGTTTGTTCGGAAGAACTGCAACTTCATCGGTTTGTTCGGTTTGTTCGGTTTGTGTCCGGAGCTTTTGCAGCTGACTTTGCACCTGAAGAAGTTTCTTCCTCAAGGTAGTTCTTCGGTTCTTTGACCCTCCAACTTCTTGCTCCAGCAATTCTCGAAGGCGTGTTGCTTGACTCTGCAAGTCTACTTCTGAGAAGCGATCAAGAAAATGGAAATACGAATTTCTGAATTTTGAATGCTCGGGACACCAATATTCTCCATGCTCACTAGAGGCATCACATACGTCACACACCAGAACCAGGGCCCGACAAACTGTACAAACACGGCCTCCGTGGTGTGTGTCCCATGGTGCAGAGCACTCCCCGCAGCGTCCCACAACACTTCCGTCGCCTCGCATCTGAGCCCGTTTGTCAAAGACAAAATTGGCACCTTTGAAGTGACCTCCATCAGGAAACGCCTCAAGGTATCTGTGAATACCTCCCTCGAGCTGATAGACCGGAGTGTCACTTTCACAATCCAACTCTCTCAAGCGCCGACGGAGAAAGGCAGATGCCTTCTCACACCTGATGCCACCTGTGCAGTACAGCATCACATTTCTGCCCTGAAGTTGTTGAATGTTGTTCTTTACAAAACGCGGCCATTGAGCAGTGTGGGTCATACCCGGGTCAATAGCACCAACATAGTGCCCAACATCGTACTCAAAGGTGTTGCATACATCGATGAGTTTGAAATCTTTGGGATCTCCATCGATGAGTTTGGCATGGAACTCCTGTGGTGACAGTCTGATTCCAGCCTCTGCTGTCACGTCCAACCGCTCTTGGAGTCCAAAACCCACCAGTTCCGGAACCTCCTTCACAACAAAATCCGGGAAGATGGGCTCAACGCCTTCGGCTTTGCTACTCTTCCAGTCAATTTTTCTTGAAAAAACCTTCTGCACCGATGCTTCGTAGACGGAGATGGCATCTGCGGTCCCTTGGACTGTGCCATTGATCCCTTCTGGAGCCACCAGCACTCGGCCAAAGAGGCCAAGTTCAGAACCCAAAGAACGTTGCTGGGCAGCGAGAGAAGTTGCACACGGCAAGTCTTGATAGCAGTAGAATAAAATCACACAGCTCCTCTCAGTACTCTCAGTACTCTCACGTTCTGTCTCCATGGCAACGGGCCAAACACTATGCAAGTGAAAGTTAAATCGCGCTTCGAACCAAACAGCCCATGTAGCGTTTCCTTGCACACTGAGCCAGATAGTGTGTCACCACAGCATGCAGTACGAGTACGCATGCAGTACGAGTACTGTTTGAATCTGTTTGATATCAACATATCAACATCTCTGACGCGACATGACGCGATATTCATCCCTTTTCCAAACCCATCACCTTCTGCTGGAGTTTCTCTACCTGAGCCAAACGTACAAAGACTGTTAAAGCACAGACAAGAAAAGAATAAACACGGTTCAACATAAACCAAACACGTCTCAAAATGTGCTTGGATGAAACCGGAACCTGGGAAATGCCGCATGAAAACTCACTGCCTGGGTCCTCCACTCACTTTTTTGAATATCTGTTCACTGTCTGTTCACCATGTCACCATTTTCTGGGATGTCATGGCATCATGGGCTGGGCAGGAGTCTAGTCTTTATCTACCCCATGTCACGACATGAAGTCACTCCAAGTGACTCACCAAGCACAACAAGCTTGGAAGCAAGGGGAAAGCAAGTAAAATATGTATGTGTATATAATAATATATATATATATGTAATTAAAGAGTGAGTCAAAAGGACGTGAGTAGGAATGCCAAGAAAATGTGAAGATTCTGCCGTGTTTCACGACCACGTCAGGCCAAATGCCACCAAGATTCGGTGGCGCGCAGCCGCTTCACCATGCCATCTTCCACCGCCGAAGATACGACCGCAGCCAGCGCAGCGCGGTTCATGCGAAGGTTCAGCTGAGCACCTCAAAGGTCTTAGAAATCTTAGAAGTCTTAGACGATTTCCTCAATGTACTTGGAGGGTTCGATGCTTCCCTCGAGAGTTTGGGAGTCTATATTGTTCATAGTGTGGGTAGTAACGAGTAGTAGTGCCAATGCATACTGTTCTTGTGATTTCTGAACAACACCGATACGAAAGTTTTTGTACACCAAATGTTACAGCACCATGGCCTTCCATAATGCCCCGCATTTGCTCTTGAAGAGCTTCGATGGGATCTTTTCTCTTCCTTGTAAAGAGCTTCTGCATCTCCATCTGGCCAAAAGTGATCTTCAGGGACAGGCAAACTGCATCAGGCATTTCCCGGCCTTTTGATTCCCTGCATTCTGAATGGCTTTGAGGAAATCCGCGTCCTTGCGAAGACTGCCGATGTTCGCTCACTCCAAGTGGACCCTGTATTCAAGTCGCACACACTCCACATGTGAAATATTCTAGATTCTAGACATAATTCCATGCTGTACAGTAAAACAAGAAAGAGTACAAGTCAGAGTAGTCAAATCTGTTGACTGGAAAGGGCCAACGGTGGAATCTAAAAACAGTATAACCTTGTGCCATTCTACTTTCATCACTTGTGCCCATCGAACCTCCTGCTGTCTCTTCAGTAGTTGCAGCACCTCCGTTTGCTTTACAGGTCTCAAATCACAACATGTTCATTCAACAGGCATGGAACAACATTCCGACCCCTAGGGAAAATATGGGAAAATATTCATCACCATGTGGGCTGCCATGGGCTGATGGAGTTTCGGCGCCTTGCTCTCAAGGCCAGGAGCTGATGGTTGCAGCGTCTCCTCCAGTGCTCCCGCGATTCAAGTGGTGTCATGACTGATATGTGGGTGAGGTGAAGATGTGCGACTTTCATCAGGTCTATGTGATACAAGGCTTCCTTGCACTGCTTTGTACTGCAGACTGCTGGCTCCGAAGTTGAAAAAAATAGACGCACATGTCTGGGGGGCGTTGTAATTTAGGAAGAGACTGAATCCAAGAGTTAATTGCTGTTTATCGCGTTGTAATAACCTACCTGGCTGCAATTAAATTGATCAAGTGTCCTGGCATTGTTGCAATCTCTTGTAGTGACTCAGTTGCAACTTGAAGCCATGTCAGCTTCTCTGTCCTGCTCCTCCCATTCCTTATCTTCCTTCGCATATGTCTCTTCTTGATAGACATAGCTGTCACCCTGCTGCAGCCGAGCAAACAAAGCAAACAAGGCACACATGGCGTTTCTTTCAGCGGCACCCCCCCCAAGGAAGCACCTCCCACCACTCTTCTAACCTGCTCAGTCCAGCCGGGGACGTGGCAGACCAAGCTGTTTGACGGTGTTAGATCACGTTAATATATGTGTTATATGTGTTATTTGATGCTGTGAAATGCGTGTTATCAATTGTTATCATGTTTTAAGTTTTTATAAGTTTTTATGTTTTTTCGTAGATTCGTTGTTCTCATGGTATGCTGCCCAGTAGCTCAGCAGGTTCGAACACTGAAGCCTCCCAGACACTCCAAAGACGGCGCAGTGCGGTTTCATTTCATGCATTTTCATGCTCTGTGGTTGCTGAAGCTCACTCGAGCTCACTGGCGCCCAGCCTTTTTGGAGTGTTTCGGGTTGGGTCGAGCCGACTGTGCCCTGAGTATTTTGGAAGTTCTGTAATGGACAGTCGGACAACAACTCAGTAAATCTTTGAAGCAAAGGATCAGTTCAAAAGTATCCAAAAGCAAAGGCATCTGCACCATAAGTCTGGACTACTTTCAAAGTGTCGGGCTCTTCCGTTTCCTTTTTTGCTTGCTTGGTTTGTTCAGATTTGATTGTTTTTTTTGCCTTTTCCGCCTGGAAGCGTTCAGAGATGACAATCTGCGGAATTTTCTGATTTTGGGACAGTAGCGCAACAGTAGCGCAACAGTAGCACCTCCGCCTTTTCTTTCTTCATTTCGGGAATCTGAGACTTTCTTCGCTCCTGGTGGATGTTGAGTCATGTCAAATCATGAATCATATCACAAAATTACATCAAAGAACTCCATGACCCAATGGATCCCATGGATAAATCTATTCACCCGTTTCATCAATTGCATATACTATACATTTTTTTTATGTATATGGAGGTTATCCAAAAATATGGTACCCGAAAACTGCCCTTACGCTGCGCTTTCGCGAACATTTCGCGCCCTTTCGCGCCCCAGCTGAATCGGGACATGGGATTATGATCAAGTTTTCGTGCGCAAATTCGTCGCAAAGGGAGGATTGTATTTAAAAACATTACTTATATCCGTTTTCAAAGCTGCTCTAGTTACATTCCTGCTGTGCGTGGTGAGTCTGTTCCGGTCCACAGAGTCGATGGCATGGGGCAAGTCAGTGTTCCTGTAAGGACGTTTGACTTCTGGACATTGGTTTCGCACCCAGGCCTCTTGGAGCCTACTCCTTGACTCATGGACAGCACAATGAAAGTCCTTCCCGCCAGGACGTGCGCAATGCAAGATGACTCACAGCAAAGGGTCCGCTGACAGCCAACATTGAAAAGCATCCAACAGTTCACCTCCCAATGTCGTCAGCTGGGTGGTCCAGCTGACGGCTTTGGGTTAGGTAAGCAACTGTCAGATGGACGCGGTGACGATGCTCTATGCTCTTGAAGTTTTTTTGCCCAAGCATTGTATCGGCTCTGACCGGATAGACCCGGCGGAACAGGGCGCTGCGCCTGGGTCGCCCGGGCAGAACAAAAAAGAAAGACACATCGTCCCAGCAGGCTTGTTTGGAGCCCTCTGATTCTTCGTGGGGGCCTGTCGCTATCGTGTGGCCCCACTTGGATACCTTGGTTCCAAGTGGGTCTCCCCACCAGCCAACCTCCTGGGGGGGACTCAAGGATCTACCCAACCCAGGCCTCATAGGATGTTTCCTCCAAGTTTTGGAGAGAACATCCAATGAGGCGGTTAAAGTTGTTATCCCAAGCCAAACTGCTTGACTCACAGGCGCATCATCAAAAATGTACCGAAGAATTGATTTTAAACTTGCCCAACCAGCTGCTGCACTGGAGCCCGAGAACAGCAGTTGACTCACAGACTGCACAATGCAAGTCCTTTCAGCAAGGACCTGCGCAATGCAAGGAAGCTCCAGCCCAATCAAATCGCAAACACATGTTCAAATCTGTGGCAATTTTAATCAGCAACCATCTCCAGTACGGCATTGCGACAAAGAGATCAGAAAATGTTCCTCACCAACTCACCGCCGTTCTGTGCTAGCATTTACAAAACAAATAATCTCTAAGATTGTGTTTAACAGCCAACAGCTCTTCCCCCAGGGCTTAACAGCATTCTTGAAGGCAGGGACTGGTGACACTATAGCATAGCTTCATGCATCCTGTTTTCCGTCAATTGTAAGGACTTCGACACAACTTCCGACCACCGAAATGCCAAGCACACAGAGACATGTTCAGGATCAACAAACTCAATCAACCAGTCAAGACTTCAGCTTCCTCATGCACAAAATTTGAGGAGGTCCGATCAAGTCGTCATTGCATGTTCAAAGCTGCCCAAGAATCCATGGAGTCTGGCGGCCAGCAGGTGTTTCTGTACAAGGACGCTTTGTGCGTCCAATACCCGCTGACCTCCTTTGGACTGGAGGCGGGGGGGTTCTTGTGAAGCACTCCGACGCCTCCTGTCTCAAGCAATTTGGACCGGCCAGCAGGTGCTTCTGTACAAGGACGCTTTCCGTCCTGCTGTCCTTTGGACCGGATACGCCGCTGACTGACCTCCTTTGGACTGGAGGCGGGGGGGTTCTTGTGAAGCACTCCGACGCCTCCTGTCTCAAGCAATTTGGACCGGCCAGCAGGTGTTTCTGTACAAGGACGCTTTGTGCGTCCCACACCCGCTGACCGCCTTTGGACCGGAGGGGGGAGAACATGACAACATCAATCTGACAATTCATGGCAATTTAATGAATCATATCGATGGCAGCCAGCAGGTGTTTCTGTACAAGGACGCTTTGTGCGTGCAACACCCGCTGACTCAATGTATCCTTCAGCAACGTCTGCAGCAAACCCTTCTGTCCTCTTCTTTCTTGATTGTCTTTTTCTTTTTCCCTTCCTCCTGACTCGCTCTTGCTAGGCAGGGTTTCATGAAAGTTGAGTTTTAGCTGTGATAACAGGATTGAAATGCTGCGAGGATATAACATGATAAAATATGACTATAGTCTAAGCCTAAGCGTGTCGAAGCGGTCAAGTCAAACTGTACGATGCTTGTCATGTCCTCTTCCTTCTTGACCAACTCTTTCCTCTTCCTTTCCTCCTGGATCTCCACCAGGCAATGCTAACTGTGTCCAGGCTCATGTCACATCACTATTTCTTACATCTTTCCGCGCCTCTTCTTGCTTCTTCGCCTTCTTCTTCTTCGCCTTGCAGCAGGAAGAGACAAAACAAATATTCAACACATGTCCCTGTTTGGAGGACCCTTGCATCTACGTCTTTTTACAACTGTTCTTGCTCCGGCCGCTCCTCCAGCTCCCTCACTTTCTCCATGTCTGCTATGTGCTTGGCATCTTCATCGGTGTCCTTCAAACAGGACAAAAGGATTAAGAGGATCAAAGGATCAAAGGGAACTGAATCTACCACCACTGCTTCCACTTCCTCCTCAAGCCCTCGAGTCGTTTGCTTCTCAAGCGTGATTGAAACAATCAAATTTAATGGATCAATGTCAGGTCCCGCGAGCCCGCTAACTGCATCTAGCGGCATGTATGCTAATGTTTAGATATGTTTGCCCGTTGTATCAATTGTATCCATAAGCATGATTCGTCGAAAGGATCCGCTGAGCTTCTTAATGTTATCCGGACGTTGGAGTGAAACACTGCAGACTTGACCAAGAATGCATTGATGCATCTAAGATTTCACACAGGTTCCCTGAAACTGGGTCATGCCTCGTTCATGCAATACACCGTTTGCTGGTCGTTCACATCATCCTGCAACAGCTCAGCACAAACACTCCCAAAAACACGACGGTCTTGTTCCACTCGTCCACCAAAACATTCTGAAGAAAGTTTGAGCATGTTTGAACTGCGTTCACAGCCCTTGCAAGACATGTGACCAACTGTTGGTGCGTCCTGAAATTTAAAGTCTCAGAAAAGTTTTAGCACTCTCCGTAGAACCATATCCACGTTTCAAGCTCATTGCTGAAATGGTCCTTTGTTCTTCCTGAAAAGCAAACGCACAAAAACACGCAAACCAAAAAACAAACTATTAAACTTATTATATAAACTACTTCGTCATCTTCGTTCTTCGTGGTCCTTACGAGCTATGGTCTGCTTCTTGATCCTGGTGCGCAACTCACCTGGACATCGTTGAACTCAACAGGACTCAACAGGACTCAACAGGACTCAACAGGACTTGACACAGCTCAAACATTCCACACCCAAAGCTCAGGCCACTCGTGAGCTCGTGAGCTCAGCCATCACGCACCAGGTTAAAACTGTGTCCAGGCCACATGCTCTGCTGAAGGAGTACTCCCCTCCTTCGGTTACTGGGTAAGAAACTCAGAACCTATATTGGGTTTGCATTTTCTCACCTGTGTTCTCTAAATCTCTTAACCTCATTCTGCAACATTTCCACCACCACTTTCCTGACACATATGGATGCGCATGATTCAAACCTGACAGTCACTGACAGTTGGTCCTTTCTCTTCAAAAGCTTGCTTGAAATGAATCCCATCTACGAAGATGTCGCCTCAGGAGGATCAAGTCAATCACCAACTGACTTTTGACAACTGTTGAGAACTGTTCAAAATTCTTCAATTTTTCTTTAAATACATTTGAGATTCAGTCTTTGTCAGACATCAAGCCGGAACCTGATCTAAGCCTGGAGGCATTGGTTTTAGTCTCACCGACAGCTCAGATTCACCCAAAATTTGACTGTTTGAAACTCACAAAGTGCTGGCTCACTGGAGCTCGCTGCCAAAGTCGCTATCTTTCCAGCGATTGTCGTTGCCAGGCTGTTTCAAGAGCTGCGGCTCGAAAAGGAAGCACTGGTTGCACTGATCGTTCTCTTCCCTCCATACTTTCCTGGCGGCCACACAAAAGGACTGGCCTTAGCCAAAGCTTTGCAACTCCTTTTCCTTGACCCCAAGTTGCGCCGGTTGCGCTTGGACCATCTCACCAATGCAGCATCTGCTGCAAAGCCCTTTCGAAGATTCTCCAGAATCCTTGGCGGAGGCAATTATTAATGGAAAGTGAAAGTCAAAACGGCGAAGCTTAGCACCCGACTCAGGGATCAGCTCCCTCTTGATCACGAAGGCATGGGTCAAATAGACTGCATACGCGCGCATCACGTGTTCCTCGCACAAAGGAAAGTAAGTGGATTCTTTTGATGGCACACAATGTCACAAGTTCTCTACAGTTTTTGTTAATGTCAGGAACAAAAAATCATGAAGATTGACTGTAAATCTCCTCGCATTCATTGGTTATAGCCCACATGCCATTCACATCCGCAACACCCTTTCCCCAGAAAGCCAGCCATCAATCCAGCGGCTCCCAGGCAGGCAGCAAAACAAAGCACTTCTACTTGCAGAAGTGAATAAAGCTGGACGAGCACAACCTACTTACTGTATATCAACGCAATGTCCGTAGCAAATGTTAACGCAACCTTTCCATCCGATTTAACCTGACCCTCTGAATTTTCAGCCCAGCTTCGTTGATCTTCCACTCGGCTTGCTCTTTCTTCCTGGCACACTCTGAAGAATATTCTCTGGGAGATTGCCGTGAGTTTGTCATAGTTTGTCTACATTGACGCACAGCAGGTGACTGACACTATCAAACGCTCATGCGACAAGCGGCTTAACTGCCGTGCAAACGCTACCGCCGAGGTAGATCAATTGCCACTCAGGATAGCTCTGAGAGATCTCTCCTGGGTCCAAAGATCTTTTGAGAAGGAAGCATCTGGAGAGAATAGTGTAGTGACAACAATGGAGACTCGCTCGATGGCATTTCTGCCATAAGTTCATGAAGAATGTCAGTCTAGTGGTGAGCATTCAGGACAGGCAAAACACTAGTGAGCCAGGCAACTCATGTTGGTGTTGAAGGTACGTGTAAGTTCTTCTGCAGAAGAGGTCCCGAGGATGCAGTCCTTCGAAATATAGAACGTGCAATGTAGAAGGAAGAAGCCATCTGTAGTGATTCTCTTGTGCTGCGCAATCACACACAATCAACTATGCAGCTATGCAGTGAGATGATGTTGAGACTTTCATCGTCAGTCGCTGCAACGGACATAGTGCTCAACATCCAAAAAAAAGACTGTCACGGTTCAAGGTAAAGTGCCTAGATGCAGCATGGCAAAATTAATCAAGATCAATCAAGCACTTCCAGGGTGTCATTCCTTCTAGCATTACGAAAGCCAAAATCACAGCTGCTTGCACTGCTTGACCGTCAAGGATCGTCTTCCAGGATCAGGGCATATTGAAGCGTCGGATCCTCAAGAATCTTGTTGAGCACAACCTGCATCAACTGATTCTTCGCAGTATGGAAAAGTATGGCAAATGCATGCGGACTTTACGAACTCTACAGGGATCAGTTGATCAGCGATCATGCCAACTCTCTGGATTCAAAGCAGTTCTCGATATCCGCACCTGGTGCGATACACTGCCTCAGTAATCCAGGAAGTGGATGGAAGTGGCAGAACCGCGCAGAAATGAAGAGCGAAAAATAGAACAGATAGAAAACGATAGAAATTTCTAAAGATAAAGAAAAATGATAGAAATGATTTTCAGAAAATGCCATGACTCCATGACATGACAAAGATGACAAGGATGACAAGGTGCATCCAAGGTGCATCCAACGGCACCCCAGAGCTCGTGGCCCTTCTTGGCCAGGTCAGAGGACTTCACCCGGTGCATGGCCATGTTCATCAGTTGTTCTCGTGACTCCCCTTTCCTCAGACGCTCTGTGCTCTGGCAGAACATGATTTCAGAAATCGCTTCACCCATTCAACAATCTGAACACAACAAACAAAACAACTTGGATCCTACTGTGCGAACTGTGCATGTTATTTTGTTAACGGACTTGCTTCTGACCAAATGGTCGCCAACGGCCAAATTGGGCCAATTCAACCTTTTGCAAAGGCCCTTTTGGTACCAGCAAACTCTCCAAGCGGTTTAGCAACTATATTTTTCCCGGCCATTCACTTCGTTGCTGCTCAGGGGCCACTTAAACTTCGTGAGCCATGACCTTTGCTGAAGACCGCTGAAACCTCTAGGAGCAACGTCACCCTTTGGCTTCTCCCCAGGAGTAACTCTCGCAGCAATTTTCTTTGCAGCTTGTGCACGTTGAGTCCTGGCATTCTAGGTGAGCCACACGTCTCTCTGCAGAGTCAGAAATCACACCCAGTCCTGGTCAACTGCAAAGCTGCTGCTTTTTTTGCTGTGACATCCCTTTTTGTTTTTTTCACTTTCATCCTGACAGATGCGGTGCAATACAGAAAACAATGGAAATCACTGGAATTGGTTCAGTGCTCTTCATCTGCTCACTTCTTGTAGCATAGATTCATACTTGAAAACAGAGATCAGGTCGTATCCGTTCAAAGCTGAGTCCAACAATTTGGGAAGCGATGCAAAGCCAAAGCCAGGAAGTCCTCTTTGAGGCAGACGATGATCCTGCTTTGGACGCGGGTGATGATCCTCCTGATTGCCTTGCGAGAAATATCAAAATTCCTGCAACATGCGGCTTGAAGCTATAGCAGCTATGCAAAGACATTCAGCTTTAGTCTCGCCATCGCTCTCCAAACTGCAGCAGCGACACTAAGTTCTGCCATGACCACCATTCCGAAATATTCCAAATTCAGCTCATGACATGGCGTCGATAGCGTCGATATATCGTCGATATCATAGTGCAAAGCCGTGCAAAGTGTTGTCTGCTGCAAAGATTCCTTGAAGTCTTTGGTGCTCTGGAGGACTTTGGACGCCTTTCGTCCTTTTCGTCCTTCTTTCGGATTCTTTGGATTCTTTGGATCTCGAACTTGGCGCCAGGTGAGTTTCGGACTTCTTGCCCATCACATGCCTGCGCGACAACTCAGATTGACTGAGCTCAACAGTTTTCTCGACAACTTCGACAACTTGTGTGCGACCGTGTGCGACCGTGTGCGACATTGGACTTCGCTGGCGAAACCTCCACAATCTCGTAGTCGAGCTGCAACTTTTGGCAGAGCTCCTGGCTCGCAGAATGAGGGTCTGGGTATGTCTGGGTTCAATCTGTTGCGTAATGAAAATTCATGAAATGCCGTCCGACCGTCCAATTTGCTTCACTGTGACGACATGTGACGACTATGACTATGAGAAGTACAAAACGCCTCGATGTTCTTACGACGATCTTCTCTTCTCTTCAAGTTGATGACCTTGCTAGCCCCGCAACACAGAACCAAGATTATCCAAGCAAGTTCTTGATAGTTTTCAAAACCATGCACTGAGCCAAAGGGCAACCAAGCTGCAAAGGTCTTCAAGTTGCGAAGTTCTGGGATGGACTCGCTGTGTTTCTCGGCATTGCGTTTGCGATCTCTGGGTGCCTTCGTTTGGTCCTCTGGTGCCAGAGATCTCTAGATTTGCCGTGAGGAAAAGCGAAAGCGACACAAAATGAGCTCCTCAAAGGTGCTTCGTACAATGTCCACAGGATACACACTGATTACACTGACACTGACGCTCGCAGCATTCACAGCTAAACGACGCAGGCCACACCTCATGAACTGTAGCTTCCCCTATATCACCTATCCACCTGAAAGACACTGGCAAATTAAAGCTTTGTTTTGGTCACACGACGCTGCACTGTTTGTGGTGAAACCAAAATTTCAGACACCTTCGAAAACGTGTTGGAAAGGTTTCGGAAACCTGATGATCTCAGCCTACCCCGAAGGAAATTGACAAAGTCACAAGACTCGCATCAGATGAAGCCGAGGCATCAGCTGAAGCCGAGGCACGGGTAGAGGTTCATCTCTTTGACTCTGAACGTCCTCTCATCAATCGTCCGGCACACCCAGCCTTAGACAGACAAAGTACAAGGGTGCCCCAGTTCGTTTTCGAGATTCCTAACATTCATACAAATCCATACAAATCCTTTATATTCCTTTATTGCCTTGCAGCGCAGCAACATATCGAAAACATTAACATGTCATACAGTTTTGAGCCAAATTTCTGCAGCCGCTCTCCTTCTCCTCTCGTGAGACCAGTTTCACTTTCGTGCCGTTGTGTTCCTTAGATTCCAGCTGACAGGGAGAAGTAGACTCTAGAGCCTTTGGAAGGAGGATTGCTCACAATGGGCTTCGCTGACAGGTTTTGACTCGACAACATACCCTGGATTCAAATCCATATCGAGCAAAGGTGCAGGTTTCTGCTTCAAACGCCGAATAATAGCATAGCCATTCGCACACAGCGATGGACTAGACATCAACGGAAGAAACGAAGAAAACAGGCTAGTGGAAGTTTGAGTAGAGTCTATAAGATGCACTTAGAGAAATCATTTGGGCAGATTCATCATTGCATGTTGTCATGGAAAATTGGACTTCGGCAATACGACTTTCGATTTGAAATCGTTCCGGGCCCTCCTGTTCTTGTCTCTGCATCTTTATTTATATCTGCAGTATCTGCATACAGTCACATCCTGTTGCTTCGAACACAGAACGCATTATCTTCCCTAAGCCAAAGCCTGCGTACACAAAAGCAACTGTACCGGGATTGCGACCAAATTCAGACTGGCAACCTGTGCGGTCGAAGCCGCATCAGCACGAGTGCATCAATACAGCCACAATCCAACTGTCAACTGTCTTCAACTGATCACCTTAAAGCACAAGTGTCTTGGTGAACTTAAAGCCCTCCTTTTCCATCTTTGTCAAAGCAAATTCAGGGCTCCACACAGGAGCCCCAATAAACCACCGCACGCTTCTCTGGATCGTTTGTCTGATGGCTAATGTACAGTTTTTTTTCGCTCGTATGTCAGCGAGCTGGTGCTTATGAAACATCCACTCAAGGGCTCAACTTGTCCATACAGCTCAGAGGTCGTAACTCCAAATCCATGGAGTGTTGTAGGCCTGGGGAAGGGCAGGAGGTCACATTCGGACCCCCATGCGTCCCCCATGAGTCGCACGTGACCCTGCAGTAAAAAGTGGTCAATGTATGTCAATGTATAAGTTTGAGTCAGTTCTATTGCTTCGGGTGGTGTTGGGGTTGATGGGATTGAGATTGCTACCCATGAGGCAGCACAGTCTCAGGTCGTCTTTGCCCTCAGGGCTACTTTTGACCATACCCCTCTCAACAATGAACCCTAAGATTTATAACTACCCGTAGGTGACACCATACATGAACAACAACTTGTCCAAACATCATTCAAGGGAGAACTTCAAAAGCCCAATCACTTCTCAAGTACTGAAGTGAGAGTTTCATGTTCCCTCACCTTGACAAGTCCACAATGAGTCTTGTAATAAGTTGCGATTGAAACAGTTTCGGCTCATGCACTATCATGCACTGGAAATAGCCCTGTTTCATCCGTTTTTCTGGGGGACCCTACGGTCCAGGCGTTGCCAGACAGTGCGCAAACGTGCATCAGCATCAGACTGCGATGGCAGTCTTGGGTTAATAAGAGAACGCGTTCGAAGCTGTCATGTCTTGGGCAAAGCTGTCATGAAGCGTTCGAAAGTGCCATGCTAAACGCTAAAGTGCCAAACTCGGGAGTTCAGGCAGATCGCTGAGATGCTACACTGGACTGTGAACCACCTCTTCACCTGAAACCCAAGCCACCTGTTGTAAGCGGCGCACGGCACTGCGTTGTGCCAGGGTAGACGTCACAGCACCCAAGCACCTTTCGACCTGAAGCTGGGGGTGGCACATGGTGTTTCAATGGATTCATGGATCTTGATCTTGGACATGGCAGAGTTTCGTCCTGAAATTTGCCCTCTAACACCCGCCTCTTGAAGTTCTTGTTCCAACTGCCGCTCCTCCGACCAACAGGTGGCTGCACCTGGATATTCCTGCAGTAGAAAATCAAACGCTACTTTTACACTTGGTAGTTCGGAATCACTGAATTTGTTTAGGATAAATCCAACGCGGAGGACAGCTGTCAAAAGTCCTTCTTAAAAAAAAAAAGGATTCTTCAAAATGAACAGAGTCTGTTCAGAAGCAGGGAAGCGATACAACTCAGCCAAATTTGCAGCAAGCCTGAGCCGCAGCAACATCTGCCTCAGATTGAGCTGGAATATCTTGATCCCGTCGAACGCAGCTAAGACACAATATGAACACTTGTCAATTGCCAGGTGGGAAAATGGCACAATGGACCCTGCCTTCATGCACTGCAGCTTTTGGGAGCTCCTCGAGATATCTTCCTGGAGAGATTGAGAAACTGATTAGGATTCTCTTTCCAATCAAGTTCCGATTTTCTGACGAACCACTGTTTCATTTGCTCCTTGATCTCGTCTCGCTCTTGTGCCCACGCGGCACGAGCTTGCTCCATCCCCTGGCCAACTCAGCAGGAAAAAGCAAATCCATACTATGCCCCAATGAAGCGAATCCGAGTCGTAACAAAAATTAGTGACTGGAGCGACCTAGCATTTCCGATGGCATTGGGATGGATTGGGTAGGTTGAGCTGCTTTGGGTACCTGCTCCACTTCCTGTCGCAGCTTTTGCTGCAGTTCATGCTGTGCTCTCCAGAGAGTTCTTTCCTCAGCCATGGCCATGGGCCAGTGATGTAGTCCCAAATTCAACAAAAAAACTACACGAATGACCTGAACTGGAGAATCATTTCATGGCATCTGCCTGAAAAAGATTCGCCCAAAATTCTGGTGAGGAGGCACCCTCTCCAACGCACCATTCTCAACCAATGAACTTGATACGCGCATCTTGAGCTGTGCAACTTTGGTCGAGAGAGACCTCAGTCTCAGAAAGTTGCCTCTATCTTGCATACCTTTTCTCCAAAGAGTTTAAGCAAAGCCTGTCGGGAAATAGACAATCTCTGGCCAGAGTTCGAACGGATATGTGCATATACATGTGTGTATATGTATAGTTGTATGTGTATTTTAATATATATTATGTATTGATTTCTGATATGTGTATATTATAGACGGCGTGTTCAATTCATGTCAGTTACATAATGTAGATATACAAATGATAGACAGTACAGACATGCATTGTATCATACATTTAATGTTCAACATCACTAGTTCACCCAGGCACCCGAGCTTGGCCTCTTGTGCCACAAGGCTCTGCTCCACTTCATTTAGCTCTGCCTTCGGACCGGGCCACAGCTCAACATACTTTCATTTGCTTGAACATGGTGGTAAGAGTCAACCCTCAGACGGTGGAAAAATGGTGGCTTTCGACCAAATGCAACAGCCACAAGAGCTCGCGTAGCCTTCTCCTTTTGGTAAAGCCCTTCACAGCGCTTCCGATGCTCTGTGGCATCTGCATCTGCCGCGTCAGCATGGCTCTGCTGCTCGCGGAGCCTTGCCAAGTCTAAGTCTCTTCGAAGCTGTTCCTTGGTGTCGCTGTGTTCCAAATTGTTTCCCCATCCGGTTCCTCTCCAATTGTACCTAGGAACCTGAGAAGAGCCTGCAAACGCGGAACTCTTCCTCTGCAAAACAGTGGGCGAATTGCAAAAGAGCAAACAGAATTTCACAGTGACTAAAATGAAAAGAAAACCATTATTTTCCTGTCCAAACAAATTCCAAGCTTCATTCTGTGCCAAAGCTTCCTGCAGAGATTGCTGGGCTTCATAAAGCCTTTCTGCACCGCAAAGGGTTTCCAATCGTTCTCGTTCATCAATCAGCACCTGGTGCTATGCCAAAGCTACAAAATCACTTTGAAATGACAGGACGTATGCGTCAAAATGCGTGTATTCGTATGCATATGATACGCATGTAGTCTACTGTAGGTGTCTGTAGGTGTGAGAAGCAGTGATTCAGACCATCTGTAGACGTTCTCTGTAGGTCACAAGAGTTGGGCAAAATGAGGTGTGTGACATACCGTATGTCCAGAAAGCACGGAGATGGACGTGGCCAATCTGAAACACATGGGATCTTGAGCTAAACCTTTGATGCTCTGGATTGTTTGAGGAGTCATGGAGACAAACCTGTCGGAGGATGGGAGGTCTTGAAATCTTTATCCAGAGTCTCTGAAGAGATAGACAAACCGACAAACCCAAAAATAACCACATCAGAAGCTCCAAACACAAAATTGCTACATTGCCTCTTACCTAAGATCTTGAGTCTTTTGCCGAGCTGCACATGTCCTTGCTTGTGTTGCTTCAGCCGCAAGTCGCACGGTTTTGCAAGCAATTGTAGAGGTGTTCCTGCTCTCATCAGTTCCTTGCCTCAAAAGTTCAAGGCCATCAAGCTGCGTAGTGAGAGATTCAAAGGCCATACCAAGGAGAGAAGAGACAGGCCATTGGCAACACCGCATTCACTGCCGAATCCCCTGGACCTTTCGAAATGTTGGACCCAATCCACCACGAATCAAAGATTGCTGTAGTGGTAGTTTGGAAAGCGACTTGTTTGTCCCAAGAACATTTCATTTCGATGCTCAAAATATACTGCAAACCAAACGTGCCATTCATTGTCCTGGAAGATCTTGCAAGTACCTTCCCTCACACACATCCGCAACATCTCACAACATTCAGCAGAGGAACATGATTGCTTGGGAAGCTTTGGACGCATTGACAGCATTGGCACTGCGTTGCTTCTCTGAGATGCTTTGCTCATGCAACAAACGAGATATCTCCTGCAAACTCAAGATCCCGCAATAAATCTCTGGTTGCAGTTCTTTGTTGCTTATTGCTGCGCAATGCTGCTTATAGCTGCTTGCTGCTGCTTCAGGTTTCCATACTTTGCATCACTTCATATAACATCCTGACCACATCTGACCACATCGTTCAAACCTCACAAGCTCAAGCTCTGCCATTCTCTGCCCACCTGTGTGGCTTGGGCCTTGAGGCGCTCAGCCTGTTCTGCTATCGCCAACGCCTCCTTCTGCTGCCTCTCCAGTTGCTCAACACCCGCCTGGGACAGTGGTTTAAAAGTGTTGAAAGTTACCCCAAAGTTGCAGAACCGCCACTGCTTCACCTGTGCTCGGGGCATCTTCGATAACGTGCGAGTCTGGCTCTTCTGGCACTGCTAGACTATCTTGGCTATGTAGTCTATCTAGATTTTGCAGCTTCAGCCTTGTACTCTAGAATCTGCTGGATGATAAAAACACCACACCGCACAGCACACGTATCTTAAAGCTGAGACAGTAGCCTGTTTGTATGGTCCAACGGGGACACACACAAAATGACACAAACATACTGTAAATGTTTCAATGCGTTGGAACTGGCTGCATCGCTCAAGGGCAGTGCGCCTGTTCTCTTGCTGCCAACCGTGCTTGCAACGCTTTGACATGTTCCTGTCCAGGATATGTGAAAAGGGACCGAGCAAAACTGAGAATTAAACAAACATTTCTTACATTGTTGAAACTAAAATGAAACAGGTGAGGCACAATGAGAATTCAGATTTCATGTGTAGAATCGGTACTTCTCCTCGGTTGCCATGCTCAGCACGGACATCTGCCGACAACCCGCTGCAGCTCCCTCCACCAATGCCGCACCGCAGCGGCTCAAGGTTTCCTCATCAGACTGGAAACCACACGACTAGACAGATTCAGTCAGATTCAGATACCTGAAATGTGCAAATCATGCATTAAATATAGTATTCATACGGTCTTACTGGCTTCCTGAGGGAAACAATGTCGTGTCATCTCTAGATCTGGCTTTCAGATGCCTCTC
Organism: Cladocopium goreaui; assembly: GCA_947184155.2. Classification (NCBI taxonomy): domain Eukaryota; class Dinophyceae; order Suessiales; family Symbiodiniaceae; genus Cladocopium; species Cladocopium goreaui. The sequence goes on along the minus strand of CAMXCT020006557.1, from coordinate 135,527 downwards.
ACTACTGTGACATCATGTGACATTGTTGGAGGTGGTTGGTATTGTGCAGTGGACGCTGACAGCCCCGGTCATCGAATTGAAAATCGACGTCAACACTGAGAGCGCTATTCGATGCCCCAACTAGACTGCAGTGCAGTTGGGTATGGGTTTGCAAAACCAAAGCAGTCTTCAACTTCTGTCGAAGATCGCATTGTTTCTTTACAAGGAGGATTTCAAAACGGAAAAATATGTTTTTGCGTCCCGTTAGGTCCCCATTTTGCAGTGGGAACATGTCCACAATGTCACCGAGGTGTCCTTTCCCTTGGAGAGCTCTGCGCGAAGGCTGCCATCAAGGGTCCTCTGCATTTGCCTCCACGGCTAGTTCCGGGCTCCAGGACCCAGCAGGACGCGTCGCATTCCGAGGGTAACGGCAATGAATTAAGAATGATGTATGTAAGTATGTAAATATATATATATATTATATATTATATATATATATATTATATATATATGTAATTATATATATATAATTATATATATAATATGTATTGATTGCGCATTTACCCAGTTGACTCCATAGTTACTATTCAGAACATCCACAGACAACCTCCCCATGTCACTTTGATCGTTCAGTGTCACTTCGCACCTTAAATGCAGAATCTGCTGGGCCAGCTGTCGCAGCTGCATCGTTGCAGAAGCCAACTGCTGAAGAAGCTCGTCCTGAGCGAAATGCGCTCTGCGGGAATGACAAAAGGATGGCATACGCGGCATACCTCAAGGATCCTCAAGGACTCGACTCTGCACCATTTGCATTTGGATCCGTCTCGACTCCTTCTCCTTCTTTTGTTGCATCTCCATCTGCGATAGCAAGTCCTGCCATTTCGATTTGTGATTTGTCCTGTCCTCACAAGGCCTACTAAGACCTACTTTTTGGATCTTTTTAGCACAACAATTTGGCCGTGGGAAGGAGTGATTTGTCAGGAATCCATATCGGCCATATCAAATCAACACTACGTAGCGATCTTGAAAGCCTGGACCCACTGGACCCCATCTTTGCCTTGGACCTTTCGGAACTGGAAGTCAAGTCCAGGTGCCGCACATCCAAGGCTACCCTCAAAGCTTTTGACCCACCAAGAAGCTTCGCTCAAAGCCCATCCAATTTGCCCAACGACCTAATCCCAACCCGAAGAGAAACTGGTCAAAGCGCCAAGTCCGTACAGCATCCAGTCCTTGAATTCCGCATCCAGTTTTTGAAACCTGGAAGCCTGCAATCAGATATGACACCGCAATTCCAAAAACCTCGATACAATCTTTCTCATGAAACTGAAAGGGGCAGTGCTGCTTTCAAACATCTCGCGCGAGTCGGAAAAAAGGAGTGATTATAGACTTATAGAACATAAGGATACATAAGGCAAAGTTCAAAGTTCCATGATAACTTTAATAAGTTGTCAAAAGCCTGAGGTATCTAGAACTCAAAGTTTTCCCAGAGATTCCGATGGAGATTTCTGGCGCCTCCTGAAGGCTAAACTCGAGTGTTAACGCCTCCAAAGAAGCATTGCGATCACGTGACCTGGTTCAAACGAATTGTTGCAGCCCCATCTCAGAATCGTGAGGTGTCACAATTCAACAAGGCAGGAACATGATGGAACATGTATATGGCCGAAAGCATCACAATGGAATCGTGCACAGTAAACTGCATAAACGGTTGCTATCCAATTGAATCAACAAATTCGAGAAGTGGACTTCAATGAGATGATCCTCGGCGAATCCGCTCGGCTCTGTGAGTTTGGGTTCTCCCACTTTCACATGTTCAAACTCTTCATGCACTGAGCTAAAAAGCTTGGGCAATATGTTGGAGACCTGGACTTTGAAGTCTTAGCAATGCCAAAAAAAAGTTCTTTATGTCCAAGGACCAAGGCTCTCTTCCTTGCATTGCTCCAGGCGCTGCTGCAGTTGCCGCTCCTTTTGAAGGGCTTCTTGACGTTGCTGCTCCAATTCCTCCAGCTCAAACATCTCAAACCATATATCACCATGGTTTCACCACAGCCCACCATGGCCCTACGGCCCTACGGGTGTGGAAGTCTTTGGGCATGACCCTGGTGGAAGCAGGTGGAAGCAGGTGATCTTTGGAGCCAGGAAATCATCAAAATGACCAATTCACTAATTTCATGTTGATTTCCGTAGGGAAAAAAACCTGGAGACATCTGGAGACTAGAACTGCCATTGGAGCCCGATGGAGCCCGCGCCTCCTGCCATTGGGCCTGGTGTCGAAGCTCATCCTGGAGTCCACCACGGCGGCGGCGCACCTGACCGTTGACGCGTCAAAAGGCAGGACACAGTGGACGCAGTGACGCGACACATTGAAACAGTCGACAGGAAACAAAGTAAGAAACCTGCACCACAAACAACACACAAGACGAAGGAACAAGCGATTACCTTGATGCTAAGTTTTCTTCAAAACTGCGCAGCTACAACGCAAAAAATGTTCCCACATGGGTCCCAGGCAGAAGTGAGTGTCTCGCCCAGAGCTTCGCTGTTGCGTGCTCTGTGCATACTTTTCTGAATGGCCTCCCAGCGAAGCATAGCGAAGCTACCAACCTAACTTGCGTTGCTACAATTTTTGAAACAAAATGCAAATGTTTCAGCATCAAGCACAACCCAACTCACGGTTCCTAAGATTTCCTACAACAAGACGTCTATGCAACATACTGTGGATTGTTTTTTCTCACAAGTTCCTGGTTTGTAGTAGTTGTCACCGGCAATATGCTGCCCCAACAAACATGCAAATCGTGCAAATAAACTAATGGGGTCGTTTCTCCATGTCAACCTTTCAGAACTTGGTGTGCGGGAAATTATATATGAAAACTCATCGGAATGCACTTCCAAATTTGCTCTGTCGGGAAAAGTGGCATGAACACAGGACAATTTTATGGATTCTGGTGTGTAGTTTTCATATGTGTGCGTGTCTATTTTTGTGCATTGGTCGGACATCCCAAGCGACCAAAACTTAAAATGTGTTGAGAATAAGTGGGGCACGTGAAGCAAAATGCAACCATCACAACAGTTTTAGTCTATTTTTTTTCAAGCGAAATTCGCAAGTTTCGAATTGTTGTGAATGTTTGTGCAAACAAAAGAGTATATTCTCCCTGACCCCTCATTCACAACACACAACGGCCACACATTGTTTTGTGAAAAATGTTTCGTTGTCTGAGAAGCAATAGCAACCAAATCAGAACCTGTTGATATTTTGTTACTGACAACAGAATATCTTCATGCGCTGCAGGATTTTGCTGTCAAGTTGTCCTTTTGCTTGTGTAATTTTCAATGACGTGTCAGGCACATGTCCATGAAGCAGCAACCCTTGTTGATAGGTTGGAGCGTTACCGTCAAAGTTTGATACATATTAATATGCAAAACATTGCAAAACCACAACTACCGTGGCCATCCATGGCCAAAGTTGCTAGAACTACATCACATCGCCACAGAGACCTGGATTTCGCCATTGTCGCCACGCAACATGAACACAGAAGACGCGAAACAACATATCAAACCATTGAAAACAGCAAAAAATTTTGGCTGTGACAGTCTGGCAAATAACATATATTTTTTGCGGGATTTTTTCTGTAATTTCCCCATCTCCTTTTGGCACTTCATGATTTCCGTAATTCTAAATTTTGCTGTCCTATGCGGATCTACCTCATCCAAAAATCCCGTTTTACTCTTTCAACGTTGCCGTTTTCTATCAAGTCAATTGTTCCTTGTCTGGAACGGTATCGAATCATCTCGTTTGATCAAGCCAAGTCTACTTATTTGTTGGGTCGCAATCTTTAACTTAGCAACTGATTCGTTGCGAATAGACACACGGTCCAATTCCACATTTGCGATCTTTGGTTTCAAAACCAGGCAATGCAAAAACATGAGGGTGATCTGCCTACTGCAACAAAATTATATAAGAACAACTATTATTACCTCATGCATATCTTGACTTTTGTAGTTTTCCATGTTCGTGTAATTGCATTTTCATTTCGATTCAAGATATGTTAAAATCCAACATAAGCAGCGGATTTGATTGTGGTAGTGAACATTTTCACCAGCCAATAAATTGTCTGGTTCCTCTCCTGCAATTCATCGCAAAAGCGCCACACATGCTCCAATAGCCAACCCCCACTCCGCTCCATGGAGTCGGCAGAACAGGCATCCTGGCAGGATGTGAAAAGAGTTGATACAATTTGGTCATGACAGTGCATGGGATGTCAATATCACAACGAGCCAACTCACCATGCCTTGAGACGTTCAAAAGCAATGCCCAAGGAATGTTGCATGGACTCGCCCGCATGCAGTAGTTCCTCCTGTAGCAGTTGCACAAAAATTTTATAAAATTTATTTTGATTCCAATCCATGGCCTTGAGAGCGCTCTCTTGCAGAGTTAAGAGTTGCAATGACTCCACCTGGATCGGCAATTCGTAGTAGATGCACATCCAACCAAAAAAATTGAAGCGAATCAACAAATGAAACAAAACAAATTGATTCACGCGTTGCGACCCACAAAAAAAATCCGTTGAACTGTTGAACTGTTTTCCTTCACAGAAAAATAACCCGCATTGTTGCTGTGGGAAAAGAGCCTGCACGGGATCGACGCTTGCCACCGGCTCTGGCAATGCCATGATTTATGAGATTTGATGTCACCGGGTGTGTTGGCACGTCTGGAAGACCACTGACATTGTCATACCGGTTTGTTGTGAATCACCGTCAATTTCAATGTCTTGTGTTTTTCGCACGCAATTTGCACTAAGTAATGGTCGGATACCGGGTTCAAACCTGCACGTGAGACGGAAAGCACCAAGTCGTGGCCATGGATCGTCCAAATCAAAATTGCAAAACCATTTTCAATGCATTGATTTTGTTTGATTCATTTTTTCTGCCAAGCAGAAAGCATGGTGTTGCGACGTTTGGTGGGCAAAAACAACCGAAGCAGGCACATGTTTGCTCAGGATTGTTTAGACAAGTTCATGTGGTTTGGTCCGTTTTCCCTGTATTGAATATAATTGCAACAAAATATCAAACACAACACACACCCACACGCATGGCAAAAACTGGTTGACAAATCGGTATGTTGAAATGCGCCCGACATGCAAATCAACAGCATTTACATAATTACGCCGGCAGAGGCCTCAGATAGCAAAAGGTTTTCGTTGGCAGCCTGTACATGTTCCCGAAAGTTCCTGCAAAGGGTTTTCCCCAAAGAACTGCTGCCAAATTCATTTACACGCCACTTCCGTCCATTTCTTACATTCGTTACATCACCTACATCATCTACATCAACTTCATTTACATATTTGCATCAATTTCAATCAACGTCATCTACATACATCATCTACATCAACGTCAGTAAATGTTAGTCCCCTACATCCTTTACGTCACCTACACCATTTACAGTATCTACATCTGCGAAACCACAGGATGCAACACGGACCTTTTTGCTTGATCCACAGGGCCTCCAATGAATCCATGCATTTTGCATGATACTTGAATGACAAATGTGAAAAATCCAAGTCAAATCTGCAGTGACTGTCATCCTTGTGCAAGGGCCATGCATGGACATGAGTGGACTGCCAAAAGTTTCAGACTCCTCCTTGTACATGTGGAGCAAGGCTTGTGTTTGCATCCATTTTCCACCACGGCAGCTGCGCAATGTTTCAACTGCAGAAATCCCTTTAGGTTTCTTTGGACCAAGGTGTGCATGTCAGTGTCGTCACCTCCATGAACAATCCCTTGATTCTGGGTCCTAACAACATTCAAATAACGTTGCATACCCATGGTCCTTGCAGCTATCAGATTTGCACGCTCTAAAGTATACATCTGCTGACGCTGCAATGGTGTGAGGCCGTTGAAATTGGTGTAGCCTCCCATACTGATCAACCCCCATTAAATGTTTTCTGTGCTATCTGAGACCATCTCAATCTCTCCAGAAAGTTCCGTGTGCCCTGAGCGTAGGCGTCTCAGGTCTGCTTCAATTTGCGCCATCTTCTGCTGAAGAGTATACACAGCTGATTCCAGGGTAGCATATTGCGTGTAGAGATGTTCAAAGCTTGTGTAGGCGTCATTTGCCCGTTTGAACGTCCATCCCCAGAAAGCAAGCACTGTCAAAACCAAAATACTGCACATCAAAATGAACATGCAGGAATAACCCTCGTGTTGCAAATGATTGGGCTCAATGCTGCATTGGGCGTTGGATCCAGAGATGTCATCAGCACCAAGAGGCATAGCTGTTGCCCCCTGCAAAGGCTCAAGCAATCACTCTCGCAATGTTCTTGGCCAGTGCGTTGATTTGCTTCCCAGTGGAATGCTTTTGAAATTGCACTTCATACTCCTCCTGGCCAATGGTTTGATCACCTTCTGCACGTGCCATACCAACGCAATGCAGTAACATCTGAATGCGTTTGTTTGCTAAATGAAGGCCTGGTCCCAGCATCAGCCACATTCCATAGTGTGGGTACTTGTGTCAGTTGGACCTTACCCTCATGGACAACTTGTTGAATCCATAACAGTTACCCTGACACATGCTTCCACCGACCTGGTCCTTGACGCATGGCAACTTGCCTTGCAGAAGAAAAGTCAACAGTCAACCAGCAAATGGTGTTCAACGTGGCAGCCAGTGAGGAATTCAATGCAACGGCGTAAGTAGATTCCATCACAAAGCGCAGAAATCATGGAGGGCAACTCACTCTCACATGAGCTAAGGCTCACCACACGTTGCATTCTGCTGCCTGCAAAAAGAAATCCACCATTCAATGCATGAACTCCACAGCTTGTTGATCGTCGATGTTGTTTGTTTCCACTCCAATCTGAATCACTGACTGTTTCAATCACCCAAAAACGATCATAGCTTTTCCATTTTCCTTGACCTCCAATTGGCTTTTCCAAAACCATATAAAAGTCACTTGTTGTTTTCAAGTAACCAATCACCTTTCGAAGCCTGGAGGTTGCTGTCAGAGTTGGGCGGCTCATAGAACTGCTAAGTTCTTTGACGACAAAAAGTAGGTCTGGGCGGTCTCTTGCAAGGTAAAGGAGGGTACCTATCACAGCACGGAAGGCATGGGCATCACGTTGATGCACTTCTTCACTGACATCCTCTGTTTGGATCGAGGCGTCACAGGCAATTGTTTGGGGTCTGGCTTTTCCAAAGTTCTCCTCAAACAAGTCAATAACCTTTGAAGCTTTTGTACCTGGGATAAGGCACAGGCCTGATTCCAGTCTTTTGATTTTCCTTTCAGAAAAGTGATCTCGCTCCCAATGCCCTGCAACTGTGAATGGCTTATGTTATAGTGCTCCTTGAGCTTCTTCAAAAACACATTCTCCCAATACCATCCATCACCACAAAACATGACATCGTCCACATGAACCATCACACAACAATGACTGTTCTGTGCCATACAAGGTTGCCCAATGCACCAATGCATGTCCAAGTGCTGGTTGAGGAATTGTCGAAAACTCCAGACCACATCTTTGCACTTAAGCGTTGACCTTGTACATTTTTCTTCACTCGGTACAACCTATTGTGCAGGCTAACGGCCATTGGCTTTTCTTGATCAACCATCAGAAATTCATCTTCGATGCCAACCGTCCCCATAACCACAGAGTGCTTTCCAGTTTGCTGTTCAGTTGAGGCTTCATCACCTAACTTCTGCAAAAAGAGCATCGGCAAAATGTTCAGGATGTGTGTGTGCTGGTAGCTGGTGAGTAGGTGTCACTGCGGCATTCCATGGATGAGAATTCCCTTGCAACAAGTCTTGACCTTCTCCGCCATCTTTTGCATGAGATCCCATCCTTGGAAGTGAAGTCCTTGAGTCTCCAGTCGTAGACAAACTTTGTTGTAAGGTGCTCCTCATCAGTGAGCTGTTCAGCGTTCACCTCCTCCAGCACTTTCATTCCACATAATCTACCAAGCTCTACCATGTCAGCCAAACGATCAATCCATGGTTCAGGCGTCTCTGGCTGCTTGTCGATGGGGCAGTCAGACCATAGCTCATCTGGGATTTCACCTGAAGTTTCTCCTACATCATCCTCAATCCAACCATCTTCAACTTCCTGATCATCAAGACGCAATTCACTTTTGTAGTCATCCATGGTATGGTAGGTCTCATTGGAGGTCTTGGCTGCTCGAATCATTGAGCTGTATTCAGAACTGATCCTGTCCAAATGCTGCTTCTTGGCTGCTTCAACCCCTGCACGCTTGGTTTCATGATCATCATCACTTTCAACTTCATGAGTACGTGTTGTGGATGTATGGCGTGGTGTTCTGAGAGCTGTCAGAACCTTTTTTTCTGCCTGTGGAGGGTAGCGATGGGTGGAGGAAGAGAACTGGTTAGTCCTCCTAAGGAGGTGCTGGGTCGGAAGGAATGGGCAGTCCGGAAATGAACTACATGGTTCGAATGATTGCCTTGGAAAATCAGCGACTTCAATAAGAATTGGAGTTGATGAGAGGCTCGGTGGCCCGTGTGGATCGCAAAGCCTTCCTCTTGGACAAGTTCAACGAGGTGTCATGCCGGTTATGGGAGGTGGTCAACCTCCTCCACAGCCGAATCTCCCCGATGGCGCCACATCCACCTCCGAAGTCGCTTCACCTTTTTGCGGTGGTTCCACCGCCATTCCTCCCCGGGTTTCCCCTCCACCTTCTTCAATGGTGGGCGGCTCTCCAGCAAGTTCTTCGGCGGTTTCCCCGGTAGGCAGTCCAGCCCGCATGACCCATCGCCAGACCCCTACTTGAACCATTTTGTTGCAACCTTTTAGATGGCCGTACGGGGTTCTCAAGTGCTGCGCCCGTCACGCAAACAAATGGAATCTGTAAAATAATCGTACAAACAAAGAGCCCAACTAAACCCACCGCGCTGTGGCGAGAACACAATTTTGGTGTTGCGGGCCAGACGGTTTAGTACCCTACTAAACGCTCCGCGCTGTGGCGTGAGATCCATTTTGGCCGGTCAGCTTACATTCTAAGAAAGATTTTTTTAGTATAGTTTTTTTATCGAATTGAACCAACTATACGCTATACGCTGGCCATGTTTTTCCGCAAATTTCCACGGTTTTCAGGGTATAGTAGGCCAAGTTCATCAACTATACGCTCCGCGCTGTGGGAAAACGCACATCCTAGCTTGGCGGCTGTTGGGCTGCTTTTAGCAACCGCTGGCGGCGCTTTGCTGCCGACTTCTGTTCTTTCTTGTTCTCCGCGATGGTCTCAAGAGGGCCAACATCAGAAAACAGTGACAAATTGCATCTGCAAGCCAAAGCAACACAGTTGAGATGCCTGTCGCAACGCTTTGTGCTGCTGCTTCAAGTGGTTCAGCTCGCGTGCCAGAACCTGCAATACATTCCTCCACACATTGTGTTTCCTTTGTGACCCTAGAAACTAGGGCCATAAAGGACTTTGAACCTGCTGCCGCCAAAACCTTCCCCCATGGTACTAAGTACCGCCCTACTCCCGACAGAGAAGCTTTCAATCACAAGACTTTGAGACTTCAGATCCAACCCGCAAGGTACCCCCAAATGCGACCCCAACACCATGTTCCAGCCACTAACTAACCCACCAGGGGACGCCCAAGAGCCACATGAGCGATATCGCTGCAAGACAACAACAAAACCTACTCCAGCAACCCACCAACCGCCTGCAACCGAAACTGCACTAGAAGGCGCACAGGAACCAAGTAAAACTCTTGGATTGGGAGCCAGCGCAAGATGTATATCTTCTATGGGCATTTTTTTCACTTTTCTGACGAAGCAGTGAAAGGTGCAAGGAGGAGGCGCGGCAAACCACGGCTTGACCAACACATGCGCAGCAACCTTGAGGCTGCCATGCGTGCCTCGGGCAGGCCTCGGTAAGCCTTGGAGCGCCTCGAATGCCAACAAACCTGCTTCATCATGGCTCCCAAAACAGGATCCAAAAAACTAGTAGAAACATGGCGGCCAGAAAGGGACCTCGACTGTACAAGAAACAAAGTGGGACGCAGAGAGAGAAAAAGCATGTATTAACACTTACGCTCATGCTAGTGCGTCGCAAATCTGCTTGCAAAACCTCTGCGGGCAGCAGCAAAATTCTCCGATGGCTGACCCCACTTTTGGGTCCAAATCTGGATCCCAAAACGGGGCCCAAGCAAAGACCTAAAAGAAGGAATGAAAATGTGATCCAATTCTGGACCCCATTTTGGGGTCCATATTTGGACCCAAAAATGGGGTCAGCCATCGGAGAATTTCGCTGCTGCCCGCACATGTTGTGCAAGCAGATTTGCGACCCTGCAGCTTGAACATGAATGTCAACTCATACCTTTTTCTCTTTGTGCGTCCCAAGTCCGGTTGCTACTGTACAAGAAACAAAGTGGGACGCAGAGAGAGAAAAAGCATGTATTAACACTTACGCTCATGCTAGTGCGTCGCAAATCTGCTTGCAAAACCTCTGCGGGCAGCAGCAAAATTCTCCGATGGCTGACCCCACTTTTGGGTCCAAATCTGGATCCCAAAACGGGGCCCAAGCAAAGACCTAAAAGAAGGAATGAAAATGTGATCCAATTCTGGACCCCATTTTGGGGTCCATATTTGGACCCAAAAATGGGGTCAGCCATCGGAGAATTTCGCTGCTGCCCGCACATGTTGTGCAAGCAGATTTGCGACCCTGCAGCTTGAACATGAATGTCAACTCATACCTTTTTCTCTTTGTGCGTCCCAAGTCCGGTTGCTACTGTCAAGGTCCCTTTATCGCAGCCATGTTTTGACCACTTTTTTGGCCCCTGTTTTAGGGGCCATGATGAAGCAGGTCTGTTGGCATTCTCCATGTCACTGTTTTCTGATGTTGGCCCTCTTGAGGCCATCGCGGAGAACAAGACAGAACAGAAGTCGGCAGCAAAGCGCCGCCAGCTGTTGCTAAAAGCACCCCTAAAGCCGCCAAGCTACGATGCGCGTTTTCCCACAGCGCGGAGCGTATAGTTGATGAACTTGGCCTACTATACCCTGAAAACCGTGGAAATTTGCAGAAAAACATGGCCAGCGTATAGCGTATAGTTGGTTCAATTCAATAAAAAACCCTACTAAAAAAAAGCTTTCTTAGAATGTGAGCTGACCGGCCAAAATGGATCTCAGCCACAGCGCGGAGCGTTTAGTAGGGTACTAAACCGTCTGGCCCGCAACACCAAAATTGTGTTCTCACCACAGCGCGGTGGGTTTAGTTGGGCTCTTTGTTTGCACGATTACTTTAGAGATTCAATTTTTTGCGTGACGGGCGCAGCACTTGAGAACCCCGTACGGCCATCTTAAAGGTGAAGCGCGGCTGGATACTTTTATTTGACGCCTCCACATGGAGCAGTGGAAAGGCGGAAGCCGATGGTGCCAAGCACACACTGCCCTGTGGGTAGATCTCCTTCATTGGGGCCCAGATGAAAGATTTCCCATTTGCAGAGGAACCCAACAAAGCTATCTTTTGTTGCTTGCCCCGTCCATGGAACAAAGCTGAAAAAATTGCAGTAGTGAACTCTTTCTCATCAATGTGGTTGGAAATCAACAGCGCTCTTGCAGCAGAAGGACAGAGCCCATCACAGTGGCAAGCCCAACCTGAAGCCTCCACCAAGACGAAAGATAAACGCGATCTTTGACTCTCAGCTATGATTGCTGTAGCTCCCCTTTTTTCTTCACTGGAAGATTGGACTATCTACACACACCGAAAGCCGGTGTGACGCTCGGAGATTTATAGATGCTTCAAAAGCGGCTTGTGGTGTTCAGATTTACAGTTCCTGTGGAGAATCCCGACATCGGCATTCCCAAGAGTGCCTCCTGCAAAGGGGAATCGTCGATGTTTGCGCTTCCAGACTCCAGACTTGCAGTTGCAAATCCAAGATGAGGATTTGACGTATGTTTAAATCCCCGCGCCCCATCTTCAATGTTGGACGGAAGCTTAAATGTTGCAGTTTCACCTTTTGAACTGATAGCCATCAAAAAAAAAATTGCCTCAGGTCACATCCTCAAATTGGAATTCACTTCTTAGTTGCAATAGCATCAACACACCCTCAACATTGACAATGGGGTCGCAGGGGTTCAGTTTGTGGTTGGCCCTTGTGGGGGCCATGCAAGGAAAGATGGCCGTACTGGGTTCTCAAGCGCTGCGCCTGCAGCGCTTCAACCTTTACGATGGCCGCACGGAGTTCGCAAGCCCTGCACCTGCCGCGCTTCAACTTTTAAGATGGCCGTACAGGGTTCTCAAGCGCTGTGCCTGCCGCGCTTCAACCTTTTAGATGGCCGTACGGGGTTCTCAAGTGCTGCGCCCGTCACGCAAAAAATTGAATCTCTAAAGTAATCGTACAAACAAAGAGTCCAACTAAACCCACCGCGCTGTGGCGAGAACACAATTTTGGTGTTGCGGGCCAGACGGTTTAGTACCCTACTAAACGCTCCGCGCTGTGGCGTGAGATCCATTTTGGCCGGTCAGCTTACATTCTAAGAAAGATTTTTTTTAGTATAGTTTTTTTTATCGAATTGAACCAACTATACGCTATACGCTGGCCATGTTTTTCCGCAAATTTCCACGGTTTTCAGGGTATAGTAGGCCAAGTTCATCAACTATACGCTCCGCGCTGTGGGAAAACGCACATCCTAGCTTGGCGGCTGTTGGGCTGCTTTTAGCAACCGCTGGCGGCGCTTTGCTGCCGACTTCTGTTCTTTCTTGTTCTCCGCGATGGTCTCAAGAGGGCCAACATCAGAAAACAGTGACAAATTGCATCTGCAAGCCAAAGCAACACAGTTGAGATGCCTGTCGCAACGCTTTGTGCTGCTGCTTCAAGTGGTTCAGCTCGCGTGCCAGAACCTGCAATACATTCCTCCACACATGTGCGACGGTCAAAACTCAATTCATGTGGTGAGGTCATGGCATCGCTTCAGGTGTCCCCGCGGCTCAGTTGGTAGGGCGTCGTTCATGGCGACGCGGACAGACTGCCGGTGGTGGTTCGATTCCCCGCTGGTCCACGGGTAAGCCTCAAGTGGTGACCCGCCGAAAGGCAACGGGCGCCGGCCAAAAAAAAAGAGGTCATGGCATCGCTTCATAAGGCCCCCTATCGCTACACACAGTCCCAGCACCCTTTTCATCAACTAGGCAGAATCGCTGCTAGAAGAGGAGGATCCAGATGAGGAATCGGATTCTTATTCCTCTTGCGATGGTATCTCCAGGGAAATTCAAACTTTTGCGTGATCACCAAGGCTGACGTCGACAGCTTCAGCTAGACACCAACCGGACTCACTGCAGGTCATCTGACCTCGGAGGCTGCCCTTGGCTTGTGTTGGCTTGTCTTGGCTTGTCTTGCCTGTGCTGCCTTGTTTCCGGCGCCTTTTTTTCTTCACCCCGCCTCCTTTGCAACCTAATACCACGCCAAAATGAATCGGCAAAACCCTGACCAAATGAACCCTTTAAGAACTAACCCATTAAGAACTTGAGGGTACCCTTGTTCATACTTCCCATATTTTTCCACCTATAGCACAAGTTGTATAGTTTCAAGTGACCATGTGGGGTGAAACTCGGGATTGGGAGCCAGCGCAAGATGTATATCTTCTATGGGCATTTTTTTCACTTTTCTGACGAAGCAGTGAAGGTGCAAGGAGGAGGCGCGGCAAACCACGGCTTGACCAACACAAGCGCAGCACCTTAAGGCTGCCATGCGTGCCTCGGGCAGGCCTCGGTAAGCCTTGGAGCGCCTCGAATGCCAACAAACCTGCTTCATTATGGCTCCCAAAACAGGATCCAATTTTTTTTCCTTCCAACGCCTTCATGGCTTCCGCCAGGTCGTTCAACATGTTTGAGAGCATGTTGCAATTAGGATTAAAAGCTTAATTAAGTCACGCAAAGGCCATTCCTGTAGCGGCCGCAAAAGTAAACTGGTGGAGGACCGATACAAAGTCCTATGGCTGTCACGCACAGCAAGAAAACCCGGAAAAACACCAAGAAACAAAACAACAAACAAAAACCGAAACAAACAACCAAAAAACCACCCACACCAAAGAGCGGTGACATGACAAGTACCAGTTTATGGGTGAAAAGATCCATAAAAGCAGGAGGTGATAACTTAGTATCATCTCGAAACATGCATAATGACAGCTTGTGTGCCATATAGATGCAGGCCCATAAAAATATGCAACAACGAGAAAAACCCCAAAATCACAATGGGCCATTCCAGCGGGTGCAGGAAGCAACAAAGCTCAATGCGGAAACCAGGGATCCCCCCAGCCAGGATCCCCGAGATCACAAAGAGCAGCCTTCACGGCATGACATTCACCCTGACACTTTGATGCAAACACCGACAAAGCCGGGTCGCAACGAAAGTGGTGAGAAGAACTACCGCAGTGAAAATGGAGAGTGAAACATGGTCTAAGGTGAAACGACAGTGAGACTAAGGCGCTCAGGGCACACTCAGAGTCCGCTCAGTAGTGCTTTTCCAATCATCATACCCTCAAGGGTTATCCATGTGCATTGCCACGAGTGCTTCAAGGCACTGTGCTTGGGGTAGTTCACTTGAACAACGACCAAAGTGAGAGAGCGGTGAGAGATAACCGGCAAGGACATCTCTCAAAGCTTTCTGCAGTTGGAGTGAGTTGCAGTGTACTATTACTCTTGCAAAAAGTCCGCTCAGTTGTCCTTTTTCAAGCATCAGCGTTACATTGCGGTTGCAGCGAGCACCACTGTGCTAGTGCTCTTGCAAGTAGTCTCGTAAAACTTTGACACACAAAGTTAGATCGCGAAAACCGCTTTCAAACCTCTCGTGCACAAAGTAAACCCAAACCAAAACGCAAACAAACGGTGGTCGTCTCGCGTTTCTGTCTGTGTCAGCTTTCCCAGGCCGTCTCACGGCGACACACTCACCCTTTTCGAGCTCGCGGGTCTTGAGCCAACGTTTACGTTGGGTCATAGCAGTTCCAAAAACGATTCTACTAATCTAGACACGTGCAAAAACAAGCTTCTACGTGGCAAAAACCTAAGATTGGTTTCGTGCAGTTTGGTTCTCGTGTGAAATAACCTACAACGTGCAGAAAACCTAAAAAACGGCTAACTACCAACGAAAAATGGCAACTCCGTCACAACTCTTTGTGACGGAATGAGATGAGATCGATTAACTACATCACAATCACCTGCTAACTACAAAACAAAGTCCAAACTACGCAAGTCCACAAACTACAACAAAGCAACTAACAACTACCTAAGTTCAAGCACAAGATCGCTACGCTAGCTATACATAGGATGATTTTTCACACCCCCTTTCGAACTTGTGCGACTCAAGTCCAAAAAACGAGTTCAGTCACTCGGCCTTGACATTTCCCATGCCATAGCAGATAGGGCATGCTAACAGCGTTATCTGCTTTGACTTCTCCGTTGTACGGCAACCTGAACAGTGATACTTCGATCCTGTTGAAGTCACAACCAACAAGGGTCCAGTCTCCGGTTGGCAAACCTGGCAATTGTCTCGGCATCGAGTATGTCTATTTGGACCAGCGGCGGCAATCAAAACCTTGCACTTCTCACTGCAGTGATACATCTCTCGGCAAAAACTCCAATAGATACGAGTACTTGGGCCTTCACCGTCAGAATCACCTGACAAAGCTGTAGAACTCTTCATAGCTGTACCTGAATTTCTTGCAGTTGTATTGCGGCTTTTGCAACATTTCGTAATGCAGTAAGCTGAAAGAATACCAGATAGAAAACCCAGTGTATATACAAAGAATAAGAGCCAGTAGAGCTCTTCCATCTCTCCAGTGGCCATGGCTTGCGCGACCTGCCCACACACACAAATGGCTGCGGAAATCCAATCAAGCTCATGCTGAAATCCATTCCAAGCAGTCCACAAACATTCCAAAGACAGTCCATCAAGGAAAGTCCAAAAACGATCCCAGAAAGTCCAAAGATCATCCTCTCGATGTCTTCTAAAGACTTCTGTATCTCCGAAAGTCCAAAGATCATCCTCTCGATGTCTTCTAAAGACTTCTGCGACCTAGAAAGTCCAAAGATCATCCTCTCGATGTCTTCTAAAGACTTCTGCAACTCTTGCAATTCAAATTGGATTCAGAACTATACCATGCAATCGTCAGACCTCAAAGTCTCGATAATTAGATCCGACTACCCAAGCAACGCACAGGGCAACGATCAAAGAGAGTTTTCAGCCTCATGTCTTAGACATTTAAAGACCTTTCTCTATCCAGATGACTTCACAAGTCTATCAAAAACTTCAAGATGACTTCACAAGTCGTTCAAGCTATCCAAAATCTCACAAGTCCACTCATGCAGCAGACTCTTCCTTTTTCCTCAGGGAAGATCAGGCGATAAAATCAGCGTAGCTTCGACGCCATCGATCACCTAAGGGCAAGTAATGCGAGCATTCGCACAAAGAATCTGGCAAATTTCCTGGAGTATTTCTCTGACAACTGAAAGTCAGAAAAATTGAATGATGCGTGGAAATCACAAGCACAATGAAAACGCTTCTCAAGACGTTGACTAAGCTCCTCAGAACTTGACATGATCCTGAATGCTTTCTTGATGGGTAATCCTGGCAGTCCTTCAATTCCCATTGCACAAGCATGGACAACAGACCTGAATGGAATTCTGGCCTGAACAAAGGCTTGCAGCTTCGGATGAGTCCAATACCTGTTGGAATTTGGCAATTCAAAAGACATAGACAACTCGGGATGTCTTTCTACTAACCGATCCAACAACTTTTCACAAGCAGCTAGAAGTTCGAAAAACTTTCGCTCATGCTCTGGGACTCTTTCCCACCCGAAAAATTCTGCAATGGAGATCCACCTGTGCAGGGCAATGACATGTGAACGTGACAGAACAAATGCACCTCTCCCAGCTCTCGATCAGAGGCTGATCTGGTCATCTTCAAGTCCTCCATCACCTGATTCACAAGATCTGCAACATGATTCTGTGTAGCTATCTTCTCAAGATTTCCATGAACTCCAACATAACAAGCACGGCTCTCAGCGCATGCAGCTGACAAGACACTGGCTTTGCTGCAGGCTAGCTCAACAAAAAGACCTACCCTCCTTTCACTCTTGAAATGGGTCACATCAGCTTCTGAAGAACTCGAACCTGAAATTGCAGACAAAACACTGGCCGTTGCTCCACCTCGAGCAGCTGTATTCGCAGTTGCTGCTGACGCTGTTGACGATGTCAACAACCTGAACAACCTCCGATTCGCTCGCATCGGAAGCTCTCCACTGCCATGACATGCTATGCAGGCTTCCATACGACGCTGGGGCGGTCTCCCTGATGTCTCAGAAGGCTCTGGCTGGGCCTCACTGGCCGGTGCCTTTGCAACTGGGGTCCTTGAAATCATAGACATACTGTACCCCGATGAAGGGCCAATTGTCTCAGCTTCCAGTGCTCCTCCTGGGCCAACTCGGAATGGCCTATGGGGCGGCTCGCCCACAAGCGACGCTGCTTTCGCTTCAGGGCTCTTTGGAGTAACCAAATCCACAGTTGGTGCTGCCTTTGCACCTGGGCTCGCCTTAGGCGATGTGGGCTCTCCAGATTTCGCCTTTGGATGCGTCTTGGGTGGCGTCTTTGGCGCACTTGAAACTCTTCTTGGAGCTGGCGGCGGTGGTGGTACCTGAGGTGGCGCCGGGGGCGCTGGCGGTGGTGGTAGAGGGCCCTGGGCTGGAGAAGGCATTGCTGGAGGGGCCTTCCCAGAGATGGGTGGTGCCTGTGGTGGCTGTGGCCCTTGCGGAACCCACCCCTTCGGCGGGTGTGCAGGCGGCTTTGGACCCATCGCCACTGCCGCATTGCTGCTGGCCGGAAACTGGCCGCTCCTCTTCGGTGGCGTCTGAGGGGGACCCATCCCAGTCCTCTGACGGGCTCTCGGAGGGCTATCTGCGGCTGGTGGGGCCTCCTCGGACCAACCATGGCCTCTCAGCCTCTTGTTGTGTATGCGTAGTGACTCCTGGGTTAGTCCAACCTGTGAAATTGAATCACCCGGGGCAACCTCATCGCCCACAGTGGAGTCTGGCTGGTGCTGTCCTCTTGGCGTCAAAGTCACACGCCCATGAGTAAGGCTCACCCTTCGCTCCATCTCAGGGCACTGAGAGATGATATGGCCTTTTTCTCCACAATGACCACACTTCAGACCCTTCGGATTCTTCCAGCTGAATCCACTGAAAGACCTCACAAAGGCGGGTCCTTTGTCCTCCTCAGATTTCGGGTTCCTTGTTTCGATCTCCAACTCCTCTCTTGTTTAACTGAGGGTTGTACATCCTTCGCATGACCCTTCTCTGACCTGGCAGTCTCGACCCTCTCACAACCTCATATGTAGGCGTTGGCCGGGACTCCTCTTCTCTCCTCTGCGCAGCGAAGAATGCAAATGCTTCTTTCTGCCTATTCTTCCAAGCCTGACGCTTGGCCTTACGACGACCAGCCTCGCGTCGTCTCTTCAGCAGACCAGTGGCCTCCCAGGCCTCTTTCTTCACCTGAATCACAAAGCGACCAGGCTTCCTGGGCATCTTCTTCACAGCAGGTTCACGTCCAGGAGCTTGAGACCTTCCTGACGGCCTTGCTTTCGCTTCAGGTCTGCCTCGAGTAGTAGGCATGGCTTTCTCCTTGGGCCTCGGCGGCTGAGCTTTGTTTGGAGTGACCTCCACAACATCCTCAGCCTCGGCAGCTGCAGTCTCTGATGCACCTGGTGCACCTGGTGCCGCTTCAGTAGCGGCAGGGGGAGCTGCAGCCTCTGCTGCCTTCGGCACTGCCTCAGCAGCTGGCACCACTGCCTCTGCAGATGTCACCGCAACAGTCGCAATATTGGCTTCACCACCTATGATGGTAACCGTATCATCAGATTCAGGTGCCGCACCGACACCTTCAGCTGTTGGATGCCCAAGGAGCGCATGGCTGTCCAGCGCTCTGGGCTCTTCTCGTTCTGCAGGGATACGTCCAGCCATAGCGGAACCGATTCCCTCGCCTTGAAACCTTTCGCAAACAGCTACAAGTGCATTGATCATATGAATGCATGAACGTGGAAATGGCGACAATTCACAAGTTGTTGAATTTGCAGGTTCTTCACAAATCAACTCTCCACAAAACATGCAGTTCCTGGTTGAAAACGCACACAAAAGACCTGAAAAACTGTTGTCGCGGATTTCAAAATCAAGCAAACAGTCCAAAAGAATACCTTCAAACGACGAAAAACCAAGTATTTCCATGTACTGCAACGCTTTGATCGTCGGCAAACATTTGGTAAAATGGTCAGCGACGTTTCCAGTTCCTCTGACATGTCCAATTTGCAAAATTTCTTTTCCCAAAAGTTCTCTCAACCAGTTCACTTTGATGTCGATATGTCTTGACCTACGCTGGAGGTCGGAACCTTCCAAAAGCATCTTCCCACTCAGGGAGTCGGTCCACAAGAGGATCGGACAGACAAAATCCAAACTGTCGCCCTCTCAGGTAGATGGTGGATATACCTGAATGCGACGCAGGACAAAACTCAGACTTCTCAGCAAACCAATGGCTTCTTGGACAGCTGCCTGAACGGCAACGAGCTCTGCCTCGCATGAACTCAACGTCACAGATGCCTGATGTCGAGAGAAACACTTCAAGACAACACGTCGGAAAACAATAACACATCCAGTGATGCTTCTCCTCTGAGTAGCTTGCATAGGGGCAAATCCAGCATCACTATAAACTTCCAGACCGATGTCCTTTTCAGAAAGGTCCTCAAGTCCAGGTGAGGGAAATTTCTGGGACATCTTCATGTGCAACAACATAAATCGAAGCACGGCTCGCAGAGCTTTCTCATGGCCTGGCTTTGGACAGGATTGTCCAGTCGACAGCATTGCAATCAGGATCAAGATATCCTGTCGGGTCTGTGCCAGCCATGACAGACGTCCAAGAACTCTCCTGAACTTGGAGCGCGCCTCAGCGCTGATAGGCTCTTCTTGCAGTGTCTGCTCCAAAAATGGACGAAGATCAGGAAATGCAGTGGAACCTTTGGAGATTCCATACTCCTCGAACGCACTGTTCAGGTAATCCTGGTCGACAAACAACTGCAACCCTGAGCTTCCCTTCTCTCGGAGGATGGTGCGGCCTAGAAACTTCAATGAACCACCAGACATGGTCACTCGGCCAGTCTCTCGGATCTTGACCTGCTTCTCAAGAGCTTCAAACAGAACACGATACGCAGCCTCGCTGGGCGTGGCAACCAACAGGTCATCCACATAACAGATGACAAGGATGGGGGCACCGCGTACCATCCCACCGTACAAGCATGGCTCCACAAGTCCAGATCGGATGCCAACGCTTTTGACAATCCCATCAAAGAACAGAACCCAAGTCAAACTTGCGATACGAAGTCCATTCAAACCCTTGTAAGCCTCAAGAAAAACCGGTTCATTGTCAAGTGTGCTGATTGATGATGGAAGCCGGACACAAACCTTCACAGTGAGCGGTGAATTCATGAACACCTGACTGACGTCAATCGCATAAAGGTTGAAACCTTTTCCACCAGTCCACATACCCGTTGCCGCTCCCAACAGAAGTCGTAGCGACTCAATCGAGGGTGCTCTTGGGACTTCCCTTTCCTTTGGCAACAGTAGCACTGATCCAAACCTGTGCATCTTCGTCCCATTCCCATTGATCATCAGGATCTTCTTCCTGGGCATACTCAGAGTTGTCATAACCTTCCTGATCGTATCCCCACCACTCTTCAGCGGTCTCAGCACTTTCAAGTGCATGCACACCTCGTGCACCTGATGAAGATGGGCCACTCAACTCAGCAAACATGCGTTGCTGCGTCTCAAAACGCAGCGCAGCAGTGCGAAGGTCGGTGTATGCATCACCTGCTGCATGTAACGTGGTGTACGAACGAACATCATGTGGCAGCGAACGTAAAAGCATGATGGTAAGATCACTTGTTTGCACCTCAAGTCCAACTCTGGACACAGTTGCAGGTAGAGTTTCAATCATCTTGCGAAACCTTGACAGTCCGACGTCAATCTGGCGGATGATGTCACTAACCTGAGTGACACCAGCAGACGCTTTGAACGTCTTTGCCAAAAACTCAGTGCGAAAGAAAGACGCTTCTGCCCTTGAACGCGAAGAAAACTCTCTTGCCAACAAACGCAAACCTTCAAAACCACTCGTACCTCTAGTTGCCAAGAACGCTCCATCAACACCAACTCCTTCAACATAAGCTTGCAGCATGGGGTTCCCCCTTGGGAAATCCTTAAACGTCTGGATGAGGATTGCAAGAAGACGCGCGCTGCGGGTCTGTTGAGCGGGCTTCAGCACAGACATATGGATCTCTTGTTCCCAACCAATGCACTGGGCAATCTCCCAGGCAAAGATGTCACTTCCTAAGGAAACCCAAGCACGTAGCGCCTGAACCCAGTCCGAAAATCCAAGGACTTCATCTGCACGGGTTTTCCAATTCCTGAAATCCACAGTAGGCATAGGAGGTAACTAACCATTTCTCAGATTTACTAAAGATGTCACGACCATCTCTGTCGTCATCTTGATTCGGATTTCTCTCCCCTCTCTGGGGTGTCACTTGTGCTATACCTGGCGGCGACCCCACAGGTCGGAACGCAGGTCCTGGACTCGTGGGTGGCTGTTCACCAAACCGCGAAGGTCCACTGCTTAAACCTGAAGACAAGGATGCATCAGCCGGTCTCGCACCGTGCAAGGCTGCAGTTCCCTCTGGAACGCGAGTCACCTGAGCTTGCAAACTGTCAAGTCTCGTACTCATCTCCCTTACGACAGGCTCAATTCCCATGCGGAAGATCTGTGCGATCTGGGTCAACTGATCTGGCGTGAACAAAGGACCTTGCGGACCTGGACTTCCTGGCATACTAGGCTGCTCATGGTGCGTCGGTGACGCAGGTTGCGGACTCCCCGGTCCAACTTCTCCAACAGGGTACGGTCCAGTCGGTCCACCTGCCTGAAAACCCTTACCATATCCTTTCTCTCCGCTCTGGGTACCTTGGCCGTCCATTCGAAAATGCTGTGGTTGTCCTGATTGAGACATTTCTGACACCTCGAAGTCAAACACACGACAGTCAAACGCAACTCACACCAACTTCCCTGGAACCAGGCACACACAAGACGCACACAGGCGTGCCAGATCCTCACAGGATCTCTTGTGGAGGGAGCACACAAGCTCCGCTACCACGTAAAACTTTGACACACAAACTTAGATCGCGAAAACCGCTTTCAAACCTCTCGTGCACAAAGTAAACCCAAACCAAAACGCAAACAAACGGTGGTCGTCTCGCGTTTCTGTCTGTGTCAGCTTTCCCAGGCCGTCTCACGGCGACACACTCACCCTTTTCGAGCTCGCGGGTCTTGAGCCAACGTTTACGTTGGGTCATAGCAGTTCCAAAAACGATTCTACTAATCTAGACACGTGCAAAAACAAGCTTCTACGTGGCAAAAACCTAAGATTGGTTTCGTGCAGTTTGGTTCTCGTGTGAAATAACCTACAACGTGCAGAAAACCTAAAAAACGGCTAACTACCAACGAAAAATGGCAACTCCGTCACAACTCTTTGTGACGGAATGAGATGAGATCGATTAACTACATCACAATCACCTGCTAACTACAAAACAAAGTCCAAACTACGCAAGTCCACAAACTACAACTACAAAGCAACTAACAACTACCTAAGTTCAAGGACAAGATCGCTATGCTAGCTATACATAGGATGATTTTTCACAAGTCTTCGTGGTATGGGAGATTGTGCTCGTCATCAGTGCGTGGTGAAATCTGTGCATTGAGTTCTTCCGATGACGTACTGGCTCCTTTGGCTGTATGATCAAGAAGCAGTATGGCTTTTTGCGCTTGGGATACTTCGTAACTGGCAGATATTGTACAACTATCCAATATACAGCCAATCTGGCGAAGCTGGCGTATGGCTGCTTCAAGGTCAGTGACCCTTTGGGATGGGATGTTTTGTATGCCTTGGAGCTTCTGGCACGCCTTCTCCAGAAGTTTGGTGGCATCATCGACTTCCCTTTTTTTCCGTCCAACGCCGTATGGCTTCCGCCAGGTCGTTCAACATGTTTCCAAGCATGTTGCATATTAGATTAATTAATTAATTCACGCAGGGGCCGAAGCTGTAGTGGCCGCAAAACTGGTAGAGGACCAATACATAGTCCTATTCCCTTGTCACGTCATCAGAGAACAAGAACCGAAACACAAAGAACCAGAAGCAAAAACAACACAAAACAAAAACACAAACACAAACAAAAGCAACCCACACAAAACACAGAAAACCACACAACCCCAAAGCAGTGACGTGACAGGTACCAGTTGGGTGAAAAAGATCAGTTGAGACAAGAGGTGATAGCTTAGTATCAACTCGGCGCATGCAGATGACACCTTATGTGTCATGCTGACGCAGGCCCATTAACAAAAGCAACCGTAAAAACCACAAAATCACCATGGGCCATTCAAAGGGTGCAGGAAGCAACAAAGCCCAATGCGGAAACCAGGGATCCCCCCAGCCAGGATCCCCGAGATCACAAGAGCAGCCTTCATGGCATGACAGTCACCCTGACACTTTGAAGCAAACACCGACAAAGCCGGGTCGCAACAAAGTGGTGAGAAAACTACCGCAGTGAAACAGAAGAGTGAAACATGATCTAAGGTGAAAATGACGGCGAGGCTACAGCACTCAGGGCACCCTCAGAGTCCGCTCAGAACTGCTTTTCCAATCATCAGACTGCATCAAAGTTTAGTAGGGAGGCACCACTATGCTAGTGCTCTTGCAATGCGTCTTCATGGTATGGGAGATTGTACTCGTCATCAGTGCGTGGTGATATCTGTGCATTGAGTTCTTCTGATGATGTGCTGGCTCCCCTGGCTGTATGGTGAAGCTGCAGTATGGCTTTCTGTGCCTGGGTTACTTCGTAACTGGCAGATATAGTACAACTATCCAGGATACAGCCAATCTGACGGAGTTGGCGTATAGTCGCCTCAATGTCATTGACCCTCTGGGGTGGGATGTTTTGGATGCCTTGGAGCTTCTGTCGGGCTTTCTCTAGAAGTTTGGTGGCATCATCGACTTCACTGGTAGTGACCTGGCAGAGGGTCAGTTGAGTAATGGACTTTGCAAGTCGATGGACAGCGGCGTCTTTGGTAGGAGTTGGTCGCTCCATTCCAAAGGACTAAGTCGTCTACAGGTTGATTTGTAGACGTAAATCCTCAGAGCATTCAGCTGACACTCACCGTGTTGCAACCATGGTCGAGAAAAGGCATGAGGAGGTGTGGTGCAGATCATTGGGCCGGTTGAAAGATTGGTTGAGCGCAGGTCAAACGGCGACGGGCACCATGGCTAGATGTACTTTGACATCGCACTACACTACCCTACAACAATTAAGGTAGAACAACACGAACAAAACAACTTAAACACCCTGAAAAGAATTATTATACCCTTATTCCAATAAGTTTCAAAGGGAAACCTGGAAACCACCGCGGCTACGCATTACTGCAACACAACCAAATTAAAAAGTCAAAAGAACCGCACAGAAAAGTGTACATATGATATTCCGTACTTATATATTAAGTACAACATACGTACACGCGCAAAACATGGAAAACAAAATGAGTGCCGACGAACGAGGGAATCAAACGCAACTCCTTTTTTCATCTGTGGGGAACGCTGCTTCGAGATCCGTTGTAATCCCCACTATGGACCACAGCTCGCAAGCACGTCCAACCAGTCCACGGAGAAAAAGGTGCTCCCAAGTTTCGTCAAGGTATCAAAGTTTCCACGGCTAGGGTCGTCAGCCAAGTTGCTAACGCTCGGTACCCTTGCATACCAGGATTTCGTTCCCAAGTGGTACTCCGAATCCATTATCCTGGCAGCCACATGCTTTGCAACAGCGGTTTCACCGCTCCCTCTCAAGAGCGCTAACCTGACCGATTCATTATCTATGTAATGAACGACTTGGCATCCTCGAATGAGGTGTCCCCAAAGTCTAAAAGAGACTAGTACGGGAATCATCTCCAACTCATGTATCGGATGCTTTGAGGCACGCAAAAGGTGGCGCATCACCTCTGGGGTTGCGTCGCAACCAAAATGATGAACCACTCGGTGATTGGGTGCGACTAGAACACCGCCAATGCTCCCGGTGGTGGATCCATCTTCACAGGCCCCATCAGTGAAGATTATCCAGGTTGAAAGGTTGTTGATTCCGAGAGGTACGGGCTTTGCGGACTCCAACCGGACAAGCAACTTCTGAACGACCAAAATTTCACATTCATCCAAAACGCACGACGTCCTTCCAAGACGACAAAGGTTTCCAAACTCCTTCAAATCAAGGTTTGCAATTCTTCCAAAGACATAGCATTCAAAGAAAATCATCCTTCCCCTCACTCTCTCAGCTTCTTTGGTGGACAACTGTCCATTACTGACGATGTCTCTCAAACATTGTTTTAGTTCTGTGATCCTCTCATCAGTGTGACCCACCGAGAAGCGCAGTGAGGGTGCCTCGACCATGTTGACGATCAGACCCAACATCCTGAAAACGTCACTGAAAGGTGGTGCCTTGGACCCGTCCTTGGCGTATTGTAAACCAATCAACTCAAAAAGTGAGGATATAGCCCAGTGGGTGTTGGAAGCAAGTTCAGGCCTTGTAAGGGAGGAATAATCATCAAAATAAGCACTCCACGCAACGCCCATTCCAAAAACTCCGATCCACCAAATTGCAAAGGAGACACGCAAGAAACCAGCTACCGATCCAATTGCCCCGAAGGGCAAGGCATTTAGCCCCAGCAGTATCGGGTCTTTGGACCCGGGTTTGTTCACTGCGATGCGCACAAAATCTCTGTCATGGGAACACAATCCAAACTGCTTGTAGGCCGATTTCAGGCCGTATGTCCTCCCAAGTACTTTGCAGTGTTGCCCTTTCGAGCACTTGAAGCTATGGTCCAGCATTCCACATAGTTGATCAACTGTATGTAAGGCAAACTTCTCTTTTGTACCCACCGTCAAGTTTCAAGCCACAAACCGTACAGTCATCTATGACTCTGGTCTTTCCTCCCTGTCGTATCCCAAATCTCCGCGCAACCGACTTCCCAGTCCAGTCGGAGGTGGTGTCCTCCCAAATCCAATCCTGCTCTATCTCGTGCTCAGTCTCACCCCAGGTGTCCTGTTCGAGCACGCCCTCCTGTCGGATGCTCATTTGTTGCATGACTTTCTCATTGAAGGAGTTCGAGGATTGCTTCAACGCATCAACAGTCAGTGTAGGGTTTCTCACCTTGCGCGGGAAAAGATTGGAGTCAGGCATCCATCCACTGAGCTTGAACCCATTGCAGAGGTCATGTAAAAGATCTTTATCTGGAAAACCCAAGTCAGCCAGCATAACACCCAGTAAATGAAGCCTCTTCCCTTTCATCAACTTCCGGATGTGCGGCGGCATCTTGAGTCTCAGTTTAAGCTCTTCTGCTTTGGATGTCTTTGCGAGTTGAGTGTACTTCTTGATGAAATCAATGCGCCTACCTGCCAACAAGTGTGGTGGTCTGTGGAAATTATCCATGAGCACTTCATGCATTGTGGGGTCAACATGCCTTTCCAGATCTTTGGGGTGTCCTGCATCAATTGCCTTCTCCAAAAAGGCCATAGGGTCGTGTGGGACCCCCACATGGTGACATTCCACTGTCTGATCTTTTGAGATGTCGACCTCAGAGATTTCCAGAAAAACGCATTCACCACGGAATTGTTCCGCCCGAAAAGTTCCCCAGGTCCAGAGTCTGCGGGGCAATATTTTTGCTCCTTTAGGAAAAAGTGTGAGCACTTGGGCGCAAAGATCCACATGTTGTGCAGGGGTGACAACATATGTGTAGTGGGAAAATTCAGGTACCAGTGGGCGTAACTTCGTGGATCTGGGCAGCGCTTCACAAATATATCTATTCATTAAGGAAAAATCCTTGTCAGACATTTGCTCTTCCAAAGTGGCATGCATGACGGCTCCAAAACGTTGAGCCATGTCCAAGACCAAGTTAATGATTCTAGTACAAAGAAGCCAGGGATATGCTGCCTCTTCGGCTGTGGGGAAAACCAAGCGTCCATCTCGAATCTTTGGTCTCCAGCTTTGGTGCTGATGCTGGCCATCACAAAACATTTGAAGTGGTTGCATCCAATCCTTGTTGCTCCAAAAGGAAGTAAGCTTGTCTCGGGAGCCACCGTGGCAACAGTTATGGAAGTCCGTCATGTAACCACCTAAAATTGTGAGGAATTTCTGCGCAAATGAAGTCTTCCAGTAAAGACTGTTAGTAGGATTCTCCACAACAACGCAAATGTCCAATCCTGCTGCAAAAAGAATTAGTTTCGTAATTCCTTCATATAATTGGTTTGCCAATTCGGTCTTGAGCTTGTCGAGACCTTCGAGGTTGTCCAATCCGTCTGGTTGCAAATCACTACGAAGTGGGGCTGGTGCTTTGCGCCCTCTGAGCAAAGAGCTTTTGATTGGCCTTCCCCTGGCTCTGCTTGCTGTCCCGCAAGGAGGTGCAATAAAAATCATCAAAATTCTGTTTTTCTCTGCCTCAACAATATCAAGGAGCAACTGGAGCTGTGATGCTATAGTTAAGTCCAGAACCATGATATCAATTCCACAGCTGCGTTCAGTTACTTTGTCAACGGCTAAACCTCTGAGTCCCAGCTTTCTGCACGTTTTCGTTAGCCTAGCTGACCCAGCGCAAACCTCGATAACCAATAACTCTTCCATGGGAACACTTAAAAATTTTTGAACTGGTGGACGCGTCTCACTGTCCACTGTGCTTGGAAGTTTTGTCGCATCCTGCGACTCAGCAAAAATTGATGTTTGAGGCTGCAAAAGGGTGTCATCAACTTCGGAGACACTGGAAAAAGGCCTCTTGTGTGACTTTCGATCTGCTTGTAGTCACGAAGGCTTCGATCTGCACGTGGTCACGCTATGCCCAGGTTTATGGCAATGAGCACAGACATGGAAACCTCTCATGCACTTTGCTGGTGTCCCTGATGTTGTGTTCGAACAACCAGCCGCCAAATTGTAGCTCCAACAGATGTTACCCTTGCCTTCCAAACGCAAAGTGTAATTCTTCAGCTCGTCAGGGCAGTTCTTCTCAGCTCTAGTCACCTTTCGTTTCTTATTGGCGTTGTTCTTTGGGGCTGCTGTGTTCTTTGGTGCAGGAGTTGCCTTGGGAGCTGCTGCTGGCCGGCTTGAGGAAGGCAAAGGGAGGACAAACATGGTGACTCTTGGATCTGTTGTAAGCCTCTTGAAATCGTCATTGAGCACCGGCACGTCATTGGATGGTCTCAGTGACTTAGTCTGCTGCTGCGCCAAAAGCGTCCACAGCTCCTTATCTGCACGTACCACCTGTTCCAGCTTTATTGTACCAAAACCCGAAGGGACGTCTTTCGTGATGGATTGCAAAAGCCACTGTACCCACTCCTCATGATGCACCCAGTCCAGAAGTCTGCACTGATCCATGGCAATGCCACGGCGCTGCAGTGCCCACTGCAGCTTCAGTTCCGACCCCACGTCGGCTACGGTCGCAACAGGGACCTGCGCCACTTTCAATGTAGCCTGCTCGATCTGCAAGGTAGATGGGTTGGGCTTGATGTTGGCTTGGACCTCATCATCCCTTTTGGAACATTTCGATGGGGCCACCCAAGTCAGCACCCCGGTCTCCACCATGGCATTCGTCAAGTCTAAAAGCTGGTGACTGGGGGAAAGTTCTCCGACAATCCTAAGCCCAGCCAATCTTTTCGACTGTATCTCCAACCTCGATTGCTTCTCCGCTGCTGGCAGCCTCTTGCTGAGACTAGTTGGATCCGAGCTGTCTGACTTCACTTGCTCGTTGATGCTGGCTACCATGAGGGTGGTGGATTCGAAGTGCAACTTTCTGAGAAGCGCTAGTTGGCCGATGGTAGGTGTACCGTAGACCTTGTTGCCAAGTTCTTCAAACTGTTCGTCCGTTGGCGCCTTTTGAGGTGTTCCAAGTGTGAACGCCAAAGTACTAAAATCTTTGATTCCCAGTCTGTCAAGCCCATTGAAAAGCTCGTCGCCATTCCTCAGCTCTTTGCACTTCCTCTCAAAGGCAGCTTCACTGTCTATGATGCTCATGGCTTGCAAGGCGACTACAAATTTAAGAAACTGCGACTGCCGATAAAACATTTGACGGTCCGTCACATGCTCACGTTCCTAGTCATTCAAACTTGATCTGATGCAACATGACATGCTCAAGAAAAGATTTGATGTGTGGGTGAATGATCCAGAATCATTGCACACGCTCCACAATCAAAAGCTCCCAACTGCGGTGCGGACACAAACTGGTTGGTGAGCTGCAGGTGTACATGCCGGCTCTCCCATGAAATAGAAAATGAAACTTCTCAAAGATGAAATGATGTCAAAAGTTTTCAAGGCAACAAGAAGTTGCTGCACTCTGAAAAACTAACATCGCACTCACTCTTCGGAGAAACATGTGCAAACGATGGTATGGTTGTGTTCATGGCAACATATGTGTTGTCGCACTCTGAAACTCCAAACATTGATACGTGAGGTGTCTGAATGAACACATGTGTGTGTCACTCTTCAGACCAAGAAGTGAACATGCATCATTCCCAGAGGATTGACTTTTCACTCTTTCACGGCAGCTGCACACTGTCGACACACTGGAGTGTCATACCTGATTGACATGCCCTCCTTCGAGTGCAAGGGCCCTATGTACCTATTGCACATGAAGACACGTTGATAGTCAGGCCTGGTAAGGTGGAGCGTCTTCATCTTTCGATGCTGCCAGAAAACGTAGCCAGCCGGTGGCTCAGGTGGCCTGAAAACCCTCGAGTTTGCCTTTGGAAACTCCTCAGAACTTTCATCTGAGGAACTCGACTGAGCCTCTTCCCCTTCTGAAAGGACTTCAGGCTTTGGGTCAGTCAAGTCGACCACGAGGGCCTCACTTGTAGAAGGTTTTTCACTCTCAGCCACAAAACGGCCGCTCCTTGTTGAATCTGGTCTGAATGACCCATCTCTGATGGCATGTAAAACGCGCTCCAACTCCAGCAAAGGTTGTGCAGCTGCGTCACGACTATACGTGTGCAGCATCTTGAAACCACCAACATGGTACGCCAACTGCAACCTTGTCTCTGCAGACAAACCAAACTTTGCTGCATATGAGAGAGTTGTTGCTTTCATGCTGTGCGCTGAGAGTCGCCTTTCCTGCAGTTGCTCCTTGGTTCCATGCAAAAGCTTTCGCAACCAAGCCCCAGCCTCTGTAGCTGAAAGAGGTCGCTTCGTTGCCCCTCCATCACTTGCAGGGGCAGGCATCAGGGCATGTGATGGAGGGGGTTTGATTCCCAATGCGTCTCGCACAGTAAACCATCTGTCGACCCAAGGCTCTTCCACCACCCCAACTTCTGGTGCTACAAGCGGCAACAAATGATGGCGGTACAGGTTGGCATGCATGGTTTTGTGGACACTTGCGGCAGCTTCCAAGTATCTTGTCACTCCAGTGTCATCCCTGTCTGGGTAGAGTTGACTGCTGTGCATTGCATCTGCCCATCTTGCCCTGGCATACACAACAAAAAGCACGGCACCCGCAAAGACTGAGTTCCAGTCGCCCTGGGTCCAAAGGATTGCATGCAGCTTTGTCAACTCTTCGACGGTCAAAGGAGATGCCTGGACAACAGCCATGGGAACTGCTGGAATTGAGCATCCATGCAACCTTTTGCTCATGACCACTGGCTTCAATTCTTCCATTGAAAAAGTGTACAGGCAGAAGGCCAGTGCTTCAAGATAGCTTTTCAACCTGGATGGTGGTGCACCATGGTCACGTTCAAATTGGAAAAATCTGTAAATTGTCTCCTCATTGCACGGGAAATGTCCTGGTCCAAGATGGTTGCAAATCTTCTCAATGGCCCTGACTCGCTTCAACAAAGTCCCAGGGGCTTTGCCACGGAAAACATCTGCTAAAACCGTCAGTTTTTTCAGGTCATCACCCTCTGCGGCCAACTGCATCCAGACCACTGTGGTCTGCTGGAACGATGTCACAACCATCATCCATCTCTTCAAAGCAATTTGGAGCAGAGATTCACGTTCCTCTTCCCAGGTTTGGTCTGTCATGTGTTTAACGACGTCTGAATAACTGTCACATGCCGTCACACTGACTGACTTTTTGAGGGCTCGACTGCAACTTGCTATCTGCTCCATCCAGCTGTCCACAAAAGGCGCTTGGGCAGGTTTGCAAAGGTCAAGTTCACAGAAGTCAGTTTTGATCAGGATACCATTTCCAAAAATGGCTGACCAAACCCCCTCTTCCCAGATCGGTTTCGGCACCATGGAAGGAGGTGACATCAATGCTGTGGAAATGCAAGCATCCAAATTAACGTCTGAAAATTTTGTTGGGGTCCAGGCTCAGCAGCTTCTTCAAATGGACCTCCATGCACTGCTGAGCTCACCACCTGCTGCGGTGCACCAAATGCAGCAGTCTCTGAACCTGCATCGGTGGGACTTGGTTCGAAACCTAAGTCATCAATGTCGGGGTCCTGAAGCGTTTCATCAAAATTGCCTTGCTGAACAAGTTCAACAAAAGAAAATTCACGCGACTCATCGACGTTTTCGTTGAAACCTGTAAGCTCACCACTCGAGGCATCCATACCACGTTGTTGTGGCACCAAAAGAGATGTATCACCACTGTCAAAATTAACATCCAAACTCGATTCAGTTACAGCTGAAGCTGAGGACAGACCCGGTAGATCCCCTTGTGCAAACTGTCTGGCCGAAACAGAAAAACTAGCATCAGAAATTGATGCATCATTGTTGATCTTGGTCCTTTTTGCAGTCTGAGGGCGGGGCTGCGGATTGAATTGGTCGTCCATGAGATGTCAACAAAGTCTGCAATTGGCCCTGTATGAAACTGAGCTGTTGTTGCAATGTGTCAACACTGGTTTGGAGTTGTTGCAACTGCTGGGCAAACCGACGTTGATGGCGGATCACGTTGTGCAGAATTGCTTCGTGAGTGGTGTCACTGGAGCTATCACTCATCCAAAGCAGGAACAACAGCCAAAACAGGACTGAAAGACCTGTGAAAAATCCCAGGACAAAACTGCAGCAAACTGAAATGGAAAATGCAGGTTGAGACGAATGGCCCAAGACAATACAGGAAGATGTAGCCAAAACACCACGATGTCCAGGAGTGCCACGTCGCTGCATGAAGCGGTGAACAAAATTTCGTGGGGGATGCCACTTGAGACCAAAATGCCCACATGTAAGATAGATGTCACATTGATAAGAACACATCCCTGCCAAGAACAGCAAGTCACCTTGAAACATCAAAAGTTTCACACTGATAAGAACAGAAGACTGCTAAGTTCCAGAAGGCACAGGTTCTGTACATGACATCATATTACTGGACATTTGGTTCTAAATAAGAAAAAAAAGTTTGTTGCAGTAACCGTCGCGTACCCTCCTACGCTACGCGTAGCGCACGGAAGTTTAGAGGTTGATATTTCCAGGTTACCCAAAAAGTCTTTGAACACCAGGTGTTCAAAGACAGAGAAACTTAAAGGAATAAAGGGTTCATCCTTACTTCGTTCCTCAGACGGAGGGGACCCGCCCCCCATCGCCTCCCGTCCCATATTGGCTCCGGCATGTTGCCAGCAAAGGTAATCGTAGCGGGCAGTAATCAACCATGAGTACCCCATGGTGACAACGCCGCTCAACCTAGGTCAAGTTACAGGCTGAATGCATGGATGGGAAGCTTGGGTACTCTACGTTACCTCGAGTGGCTTACTGGAACTGCACGTGTGAGGTGGTGCGAGTTCTCCACTGCTACTAGCGCTACTGGCTGCCGCAGTGGCGGGGGGTGGATCACTGCTCTCCGCGGGTCTCATCATTTGGGCGATGAGTGGGTGGGTTTGTTTGTCGCGCAGGATCCGCGTCATTTCGCGAGTGAATGCTGCAGGGTTATCAACTAGTTCCTTCGCTTCCGCTAGTGGCCAAGGACAATGGCAATGAGCATTTCGCCACCATCTTTGTGGATTATAGTTGGTCGGCCGGCTTGTACCTCTGCGAGGATTGCCACTGCCTTGTTCTCACACAAAGTGCGTTCCCATTCCTCCAGGGCTCTTTGCGCTAGGGTGTCAGTTTGCGGCGGGGCTTTGAGAGCAGCTGTTGTCCCTAACGCTCTTAGGAAGGGGCTATCAGGTGGCATGGGGGATGGGAGATACTGAATGGCCGCTACTGCACGCAAGACGTCATTTGTGTGAACTTCATATGACGTGGTCGTTTTCTTGCTTATGGCAGGCTCGGAGTCAGCCCACAGTTGTTCCAGTGTATATCCTGGTTTAGGTTCCATATACTTTCGGTTCCACACTGCATGATGGGACCATTGAGGCGCGTCATGGTTGATTTCAACCGAATCTCTTTTCATGTCATATTCTTTGAGCATATCATCTAATTCTTGAAGGCTAGCGGCTCGGTGAATACAACATTGTCTGACAGCACCATCAATGTGGAGTGGCCATCCCACGGGCATGTGGGAGTCTTCCAGGAGTCCATCACCATTTTGCTCTATGATTGTACCCAACATAGGGACATCAATAGTTGCTTTGAGGCTAACTTGCGCACGTTTGCACTTCCACGTGTCAGGTGCTAAAAGGCCTCTGGCAGCCAACAGTTCGAGCGATGGGAATTCTGGTTGGTCATTCGTCGGTAACACCTCTTCTTTGATAACTAATTTTAGCCCGTGCAGTGGCTGGGGCTGTTCTTTTGGAGGGTCTTGAGGTGGTTGGGATGCGGTATCCTTGGGTGTTGTGTCTTCAAACCAAGTAGGGCGGACCGACTGGACACCTATGGGACTTGCAGAGCTAGCGGTTTTGATGCTTTCTCTGCGCAGGCTATGGTAAACGGGCGGGATCATCCATGCCGGCACAAAAACGGTGATAAACTGCACATTCCAAATGACCTGCAAATTCTGCGGCTTAACCTCAGGCGTGATACATCTTACCTGACCATCGATTACTCTGGTGTATGATTCGGAGCGGTCGAAGGATGCTGTGACTTTCAGACCTAGGTACAGCTCTCTAAACCAGTATTCCTTGAGCATCATAAAGGAAAGGTGAGGTGCCCTCACTTCCAATACGTGCGACGCTGGCATTAACAGAGTGACCATCCATTCAGCTAAGAATTCAATCATTTTGACTTCGAGTTTGGGGAGGATGGCTTGGACTGCTCGAAGTGCACCCGCAATGTCCGGGACATGCCGACGTGAGGGCAGTCCAACCGTTCGCTTGGCATACTCATCAGCGAAGTAGAGTCTGCACAACTTTGAGACCCACTGGCTCGGTTTCTCCATGTCTATGGTGATCTTGGCCAGGGGCCATGGGTCTGGGAGCGTGGACAAGCAATGCAGTAATTCGGAGGTCAGGTCTGCGGAGATGACTGGGAGGGCTTCTCCTTGCGGGCGATAGTCAACTGCTGGTCCTACCGTGCCCTTGTTTTTCTGTGCATGGGTGCGGGCGGCTAGATGTACTGCGTGATGGTGGGCTCATATTGGTTGACCATAGCTCTTAAGTACTTGCATGCGCGGACAGCTGCTCTTCTTGTGTTTGGCCCATCTTCGGGCTGATTCTTGGCAGCTACTGCAAGGATGTCTCTCGCTTCTTCTTCAGGCGACCGTTTGGGTTCCGTACCGGGTGCAGGTGCAGTTAGAGCGGTACCTTGAACTGGCGCCTCTTTTGCGCGTGGCAAGTGGTCTGGGATCGGCAACTTAGGGTGTAATCTCCATCCATCAAAGAAGTATATACCAGGCAGAAACAATATCTCCTTTCCTGAACTACTTGCCCGGTGCGGGCTTTGTACAGTCCTGAGGGCAGGCACACGTAGGTGGGAAAGGGTGTGCGATCAGCCGCGTAGGCATACAGGACGACTTCAGAGAAAGGGAGATCCTGCTCGGGGAGCCACTTGTGGTGAGATGCTAAGCCTGTTTGGACTTCTTGGAGACGCTCCCTGTTTAGCCAGCGAAGGTCCGATCCACGCACCAATATTAAACGGTATCTCGCTCGCTTCACTTCGTCGGCTTGCTGGTCGTAATATTGGTTGGCGATTGCAAGAGGAGGGAACTCCCAGGTTGGTGCCGAGTTGAGTGACCATCGGCTTATTTAGTACAAGGAAAACCGTGGGCCTATAGCGCATGTTCATATATCCACATATCTATAAACATCATACCCGTATACAAAGGGTGAATACCCTTAATACGCGATACGCACTGTCCTAACACGCCTGCCACAAGAAACCCCACTGCCACTGTGAGTTTGATGCGTTCATCAAACATTCACCTCCTCCAAAAAATTAGAACTTCTTCTCTTTCCAAAAATTTTTAACATGTCCAACAACATACAGCAATCTGAAGTTGAAAAACGGCTGATACCGAAGCTGGATCACTCGCACTTTTTCAACTGGTGCACTGGGGGAAATCGCAATTGGTTGCTGCCGTTCTGTCATCGGCTAGGGGTAGGCTATGAAACCCCGAATTTGGCCACATGCAGATGTGGGTGACAAGAAAAAATTTTCATCTGTACGTTTTTCGACGTGCTCTCGGCGCGTCGCGTAGCAACACAGTGACAGCATGTCCTGATCTCTAGCTCGTAAAAAGCTGTAGATTCCGGCCACATTCCAGTCATATCGATGAATGAGGTAAATGATCTGAAGAGATCTATGAAGGTGTAAGAGGGCAAAACGCTCTGGCTCGAATGGGAGCAGCGTTTGCTGCAGTGCAGTCTGGGTTCTCACCTCAATTAATGGTACCTCGTCTGCCATTGCACGAGGTCTTGGCTCACAGAAATAAAAATATGGAATTTGGTGTTGTGCGGGTGGGATATGGGCGGGTGTCACCACACCACATCCAGAGCTGTGAGCGGAAAAGGACTTCGACACTCAAGCAGTGAACAGTTGTGACATGTTCACACAGGTTTAAAAAGAACAATCAGGTTTGTTTCTGGCAAACAAAACCCCAATTGAAGGTTTGGTGTTCACACCAAAGAAATTCGTAACAAAAAACAGAACAGACATGTTTCCACAAACTGTTGTTTTTCATGAACTGCGCATTTCACATTTTGCCCACTATGTTTTTGTTTAACAAAAACATTTTTCCTTTGTCCAAATAAGGTTACGATCTTTGTTCCAAAGAGTAGCAACTTATTTAGTACAAGGAAAACCGTGGGCCTATAGCGCATGTTCATATATCCACATATCTATAAACATCATACCCGTATACAAAGGGTGAATACCCTTAATACGCGATACGCACTGTCCTAACACGCCTGCCACAAGAAACCCCACTGCCACTGTGAGTTTGATGCGTTCATCAAACATTCACCTCCTCCAAAAAATTAGAACTTCTTCTCTTTCCAAAAATTTTTAACATGTCCAACAACATACAGCAATCTGAAGTTGAAAAACGGCTGATACCGAAGCTGGATCACTCGCACTTTTTCAACTGGTGCACTGGGGGAAATCGCAATTGGTTGCTGCCGTTCTGTCCCCCACTGAGACACACAGCCCAAGAAGTTTCCCCACTGCCATCCAGTCACATGGCCCTTTCACCGCACCCAGACTAAGAAGAAAATCGTCTTTCAGTCGGCTTGGTGAATCCGCCAAATTGGAAAGAGAAGGTACCCTTGCAAACCATGACTTCAACAGCCGCTGCATTTCTACGTTTGTGAAGTCATTCACCAGTTCAGCTGCTACCATCGTGGCCCCGTGGCCCTTGATGTATGCTGACCTTCCAGCCTCGTTGTCAAGATACCAGCAGAACTGGGAGGACTGCATCTGCTGTCCCCATAACCATGCTGACACCACCACGGGAAGGACCTCCATCTCGTAAATGGGGGTTTTTGGATTTGGATAACCAAACGCCCATAAGTTCGGCAGAGACTTCGCCTCCAAAGAAAGAAACTATACTGCCACTCGGGTTGATTAGCACCCCGCCAATGCCACCTGTCTTCAAGCCCTCTTGTCCTTCGCAGGCCCCATCTGTGAAAATGACCCACGACTGTAAACATGAAGGGCTTATGGCAAGTGGTGGCGCAATCAAGACCCTTTCGCATAGGAACTGCAAGGCTGAAACATCTTTTGCAGAAAGCTCCACCCGCCTTTTGCCACTCAAAGCAGGGTCACCCAGCGCTTTAACAGGGCTGTTTGCAACCCTTCCAAAAGCAAATGACTTGAACCAGTGAAGTCGTCCACGCAAGGATTCTGCCTGTTTGGTGTTGATGGCCTTCTCTTTGAGAATCCCGTTCAAGACCGAACTGAGTTCCTCCTTCCTATCTTGGGTGTGGCCCATGGGGATCACTCCAGAACCAAAACACTGAAGATCTATTTCCACTCCCAGGCTTTTAAACTTCTTTGCAGACTTTCCAGCTTTGTCGCCTTCTTTAGCGAAATCAACACCCAGCAGATCAAACAGCGTCTCCACCGTCTTGGACGTGTTGGAGTTCAGGGAGTCCCTAGAGAAAACCGTCTAATCGCCAAAGAAGGCCGTCAATACCAGCTTGAAATGGATAGGCCCAAAAACCCTATTGCTAAACTAACACGCAGGAAACCACCAACCGAACCAGAAGCTCCAAACGGCAAGCTGTTAACGCCAAATAACGACACCTGCCCACTATCAGATTTCCTGACCTCCAGCCTGATGACCTCTCTGTCTTGGGAGGAGATACCGTACTGCTTATACGCATGTTTCAAGTCAAAAAATGCGGCCAGAAACGCCCTCAACGCTGTGGCCACTCTGCATGTAATCAACCATGTAAGCAAGGAAGGCCGCACATTCATCCATGGCATGAACCCTGTACTTTTCCACCGACCCAACTGCAGCATTTATGCCCCCCTTGGAGCAGTCGTCAATGACTCTGAGTTTGCCTGCTCGTTGAACAAGCCCAAACCTTTTGCAGGGAGAAAAATCATGGGATCAGCATCCTCGTCGGGCCAGATGTAGCCAAGGTTCACCTCCTCCATTGTTTTACCCAAGTGGCTCTCACCAGCTCTTCATCATTACGATCGTCCACCAGCTGGTGAAGAATGGCCCTGATGAGTCCCCGTGCCATCATTCTCAGGGTTGCCAAAGAAAACTGAGGTTTCTTTACACACTGCGGAAAACACCAGTTTTATTTTGCCAACCTGTAATGCTGAAGCCTTCCGATAGGTCTGAAATCAGTGGCTTGTCCGGGTAGTCAAAAGACTCCAACATTTCTTTGAAGAGGAGGAGTCTCTTCGTTTTCATCAGTGATTGCATGTGCGGTGGGAGACCACATTTTATAGCCCGTTCTGCAGAGTCAAGCGGCTCCCTAGGTATTCCAAATTGCGACACCATGGCTTCACCAACATCGCTGATACTTTCTGCCGAAGCATGCCAAATTGGTTCATCAACCCGTAAATCGCCCCTCTTAGCCAATCGTTGGTGGATCAGTTTGGCTCCTTCTGGTACCATACCTGTAGGGCATTCGATCGTGCTCGCATGCACGCTGCATAGTAAGACCCATGTTCAGACACCAGTGGTTTGTACCGCTTGCCTCTAGGCAAGGCCGACATAACAACTCGATGAAAAACTGTTCCTTCAACCTGAAGCTGTTGTTCCAAGCTGTCAATGTCCATTGCATCCAGTTGTAAAAAATTTCGCCCGATCAATTTCAGCCATTCTCGTACACAGCAATGTGGGATAGGCCGCTTCTTCAGCGGTTTGGGTAGACTACTCTGCCATTGACCACCTGTGGCTGCCAGTTTTTGTGTTTATGTATATGTTCACCAGGGCAATATGCCGCCAACGGCAATAGCCATGGTGAGGAGCCCCAGAACCTAGGGGTTTTCTTCCTTGCACCACCATGGCAACAGCTGTCGAAAATACAAGCGTACTCCCCAAAGTCCAAGAGCAGTTGTGCAATACAAGGGACAAGCCAGGCCAGGCTATTTGTTGGATTCTCAATGGTGACAAAAAACGCCCCAGCTGATAAGTAGTCTGGCGAGTTGTGCTGTAACTTCATATACCTGATTGGCAGCTTGGGTTCTTACCAAATCATTCCAAAAAGATGCGGTAACCCTAACGGTTTGGCTTTTCCCTGGCTTTTGATGCTGTTCCGCAAGCTGGGGCAAAATGCACCCAGCCCAGGTTTTGTACTTCTGCTTGTAAAAACTGCTCCAGCATATTCAAATCCTCAGGGTTTGTAACATCACACACAAAATCTTTGTGCCAAGTGATCTGTTAGTGGTTTTGTCGACTGCAACGCTACGGCAACCCATATGCCTGCATGCTTTTGTAAGCCGAGCCGATCTAGCAAAATTTCTACCATTAACACATCACAAATGGACTTTCCTTCCAGTCTGCTATTGGGGCCTGGAGGTCCCGTTTCCGTTTGCGAAACCACTTGCTTTTCAGAAAACGTACTTTTCTTTGGCCCCTGCAAGGTTGACACTGTCAAGGTTTGCATCTTGCGCTTTGCGACAAGGTTTTGCGGTGCGCGGTGTCATCTTCTTTTTTGAAACTGCACTGAAGGCTCGGACTGTGAAAACTGTGCTGGACCCTCTGTCAACTTTCAGGCGTTGGAGCGGCACGTTGACACTCTATGATTGTTACTCAGGCATTTCATGCAAATGTGTGCTCCCTTTTTTGCAACGCCCACTCTGCACACTTCCTTGCATCCCGATTTCATATTGTAAGCCCAGCAAGTGGGCTTCCCTTGATCGTCCACCTGCTTAAAGTCTTTAATCTCGTGGGACAGAGTGCTTTGGCACGCTGGCTCTGCTTCCCCTCTTTGCGTACTTTTCCTTGTGCTTTCGCACCATTCTTGCCACCACTGTTGCCGGCTGCAGCACCAGAGGGTGAAGGCGCTGATTTCACAGTGGCGTGAACCGGCACAGGTATAGAAACATCCAGCTTGCTCTTTGCATACCCGTCTGGCGCAGGTTTTGACAGCAAACCCAGCAAATACTGCACCCATCTTTGATGCAGGCCCCATTCAACCAATCGGCATCGATCTAAGGCATCCCCCCGGCGCTGAAAACACCATCGAAGCTGTAGCTCCGTATTGTTGTCAGCTTTCAGCGCGGCTTCAGCCGCTGTAACTTTTACAGTCTGTTGTTCAATGGGCAGCACCTGAGACTTCTCCTTCGTAGCAGCCACCTGTTTTTCTGATTCCCTTTTTGGTACATTTCGATGGCCCAATCCAAATGATTGGGTTTGACTCCAACATCGGCGCCGCCAAGTCGATCCGTGAGTGACTAGGTTGTAACTTCCCAGCAATGTGCAAACCGCTTAGCCGAGCCTGCTGTTGCTGAAGCCTGGCTTGCTTCTTTGCTGCTGGTAGCTTCCTGCTTCCTTCGACGTTGGTGTCAAGGATGACCTGTTGCTTTGTGTGGGCCACATTCAACGTACACGCCTCAAAAAGGTAGACGTCTGACCCTTGAGACCTCCGACATGGTCATATCTGTGCCACCGTTCAGCTGAATGCGGAACCCATCAAAGTCTGCTGGTGCCGCTGGCGCTTGGGGAGTTCCAACTGCAAACCCCAGGTCACTGAATGTCCTCAACCGCTTTGTGACCATAATGCCTTTGAGCCATCCTGACGGATCAATCTTATCACAGTGCACCTGAAAAGCTGCTTGAGAATCCACCAGCGCCATGGGTGCGACACTTCGGAGTGAAGCAGCCTAGAAACAGTACATGACTAAAATTCTTGGCAACCCTCCATATATGACTCATGCGCATGCTTGGCTAGTTCATGACAAACTGCACATGACATGTTGAGCTCTGAGCCATGTCTGCAATGGTCCATTCATTGTCGAACCCTCCATTGCAGTACCGCTCTGAATGATTTGCAAAATATCCAAAGAAAACAACTGGGTGAGTTTTCCATGTATGTTTTGTCACAGCCATGCCCTACTACTAGTAGTTCCGCACAGCTGCCAACATTTACGCTCTGTCACAATGCGGCATGTTGCCACACTCCAGCGTTATCCCTTCACTGCAGCGAGGTTTTCTGAAACAAGGCGTGCATTTGATGACATCAAAAAGATGATCAATGCCTTCCTTCTTGTATCGGTCCGTGGTCTTTCGGCCACATGAAAACACCCGTATGTTCCCTTTGGGAGCAAGATGCACTGTGCGCAATTTGGAATGTTTCCAGACGTCCATGTCATCGAGTATTAGTAGATCCCGGTTGGGCACCTTTGGCATGACAACCGACTCCTCGTCACTGCTACTCTCACTGCAGGTCGTGGCATAATCAGACAGCAAGTCATGGTTTCACCAGCAATCTCACTGCCCTCAATTCTGCCAGCGTTTTCGGTTTCCACCTCTGTTGCAAAAGGTAAGCATGTGTTTTGCACATCCCCAACCTCTTTGTCCAGCACCTGGATGAACCGCCCACTCCTTGTCTCATCAGGACGGAAACGCCCTCCTCTGATCGCAGCCAAGCATTCCCCCAAAACACAAAGAGGCCTGGATGCTGCATCCCTGCTGTATCTAAGCGCCATTCTGACTTGGTCTGCGTGATAACCTGACGCCAACCGATCCTCAAACGAGCATCCAAACTTTGCCCAAAACGACAACCAGGTCGCCTTGAAAGAATGTGAAGTGTAGTTACTCTGTGCCTGCAAAGTTGTCTTTGATGCATACTGTATGAGAATCGCCTTCAACCACCTGCCCGCCTCTGCAGTAGAAAGTGGTCTGACAGATGCCACCCCTCCCTCATCTGGAGCTGGCATCAATGTAAAACAACCCAAGTCCTCGATATCCAAAATCTGCACGAGCCCTTTGCCAGCATGCGGCCCAGCAGTCTTCTGTGGTTCCAATGCCTGGCGCAGTCAAACGAAGAAAAGAGTGACGCATGTTGAGTGCACGGCATGTTTTGTATACTGCTGTACAGCACTCCACAAAGCAAATGTTGCCATCTGTATCCATGTCCCATTCCAAAAACTGAGAATGTTTGGCGTCCGACCACCTTGCCCTGCCAAAATTTGCAGAAAAGCACCATGCCACAGAACGCAACATTCCATGGGTCTGATTCCGACTGGACAGCTGAGTGCACTAGCCTGAGGTGCTCCACGGTCAGCGTTGGTGCCTGTTTGATGGTTGCCCCCTCCTTTGAACTGGCAGCTCCCATGCACCTCCTATTTTTAATAGCAAGGTCCAAACTCTCGCAACCAAAACATGCCTGACAAAAACAATTGCTTCCATAAGTGAATTCAAACGTGAAGATGGGGCCCCGGCATCCCTTTTGTCGGCAAAGGTGGTCATGGAGCTCCGTTTCACTGCATGGAAAGTTCAGCTGGTGTGCATGAAGGTCATTCACAAACCTTCCAATGCTATTGCAACGTTTCAACAGAGTACCTGGCGCCTTATGATGAAAATTGTCAACCAAAATCTGACACTGTCCTCTGAAGTCAGGTTTGCTGTGCACAATCTGTATGAAACAATCATCACCTTTCCATGTCACTGCACTGCTGTGCCACGGACGTATGGCCACCTCCCACATGCTGTCTCGGTGCTCCCTCCACGACTGGACTGAACTCTTGAAACGACGTCCATGTGTGTCGCAACCCTCAATCTTTTACTTGGCATGCTTGAACCCTCTGTAGTATCATCCAATTGTGTTGCAACTGGTGGCTCGTCAACAACAGTAGGTCTGTGCAATAAAAGCTGTTTCACAACTGAGCTCTCAGCACCACCGCTGTGGTCGTCAAAAATTTTCGCCCAAAACCGCTCTCCCAAAAGAACTCAACAGGTTTCTGTTCAAGTTGCATCCATGATTTGTCCAAAACCTGTGACCTGTCATATGACTTAGAATCAACACGGGATTCAGCACCAAAACCATCTACGAAGCAAGGAGAGTAACCCTCTGAAGGTTCAGGCAAAATCCATCCGTGTGATCATGCAGCATATCGGGTGTAAGGTCCAAGGCCGCTTCCAATGGACCGGAAGATCCTGTTTGCCAACGCCAGCGTCATCGCTCACAGGGGTGTCCCTCGACGGAGCTGAATATTGTTGTGCACCCCAACCAGCAACCATTGATCGCCAAAAGAGTTGTCCATAAAAGCAAACAGGTCTAACCCCTATACCCCCATTGCTGTCACCACACCACATCCAGAGCTGTGAGCGGAAAAGGACTTGAGCCAAAATGGCTGGTGACACACCACATCCAGAGCTGTGAGCGGAAAAGGACTTCGACACTCAAACAGTGAACAGTTGTGACATGTTCACACAGGTTTAAAAAGAACAATCAGGTTTGTTTCTGGCAAACAAAACCCCAATTGAAGGTTTGGTGTTCACACCAAAGAAATTCGTAACAAAAAACAGAACAGACGTGTTTCCACAAACTGTTGTTTTTCATGAACTGCGCATTTCACATTTTGCCCACTATGTTTTTGTTTAACAAAAACATTTTTCCTTTGTCCAAATAAGGTTACGATCTTTGTTCCAAAGAGTAGCAACTTAACTGTGCTAGATTCTCTTGAACTGGGTCAGGGTCAAAGTCAGGCCACCTCCATGTTGTTTTTCCTCTCCGGAGGCCCCGGATGCCATATGCAATTGTCGCAATCACCTGCGCCATGCCCATGAGCCCCATCATGTCTAACGGGGAGACAAGCAAGGTTAACGATTTGGACCGGGTGAGTCCGACAGTGATTCTGCCGAGGCAGTCTTCGGTATCTTCTGTAGGGGAGCCGTTGGAGTAATATTTGGTGTTCAAAAATCCTATACTGGGCTGAGCTACGATTGATACCTGTGCTGTTCCTCCTGCTGAATTGGCTATTGTTTCTACACGCAGGGTGCGGACATAATCCCTTTTGACTTGCTGGTGGTTAGCTTTGTGCTTTTGTGCCTGGTGCATGTGCTATAGATTTGAACCTGTTGTACATGTCATGCCACTGCATGTCATGGAACTGTGTTAGATCCAAGGGAAACACCTTTAGCTTTTCATGGCTTCCTGCACTTCCTACCTTTCCCAGCTCCAGCAAGACTTGTAAGTTTAAGAGAACCAGTGGTTAAATAGCAACCTAAAAGCCTGACAACGACATGAGCATCAGCGCTCATCATTGAAGAAAAAATCTTTGGCTCAAGGAGAAAACATGTTTCCACTCATTTTTTGTTTGTAGGCTGCTGACCAAAAAAATATGTTTTGGGAAAATTTTGGATTGAAGGTTCGGGTAGCCATAGTTTATCGTGACTATTTTTTTTTTCGACAGCTTTGAACCTTCAGGCATCAAGCTGCTCCGCACAGCAAGGGCTGACCGAAAATGAAAATCTAGTTTGGTAAATGTGCATTTTTCACAACTTGGATTCAAGGCGTTTTGTAAGACTGGTTCCTATCATCCTGAAACGGTTGATTTTCCAAACGGTTTCAAGGTAATGTAAGGTACTAAAGCATTAAGAATGACCAAGACAATACCACATATCTAACAAAGTCATTGTTTTTTTTGAAACAGCTGATCTTTTTCCTTCAGGCCAAGTGGTTGGGGGGGGCAGGACGGAACATTTAATCATCTCTAGCGCTGTTCTTTTGAACTTGGCTTAAGGGTGTCACTGAGTAATAAGTAAGTGTCTTGCACTAATCTCTTGTGGCCTCTGACTGTCATGCATTCAGGTTTTGTACCGAAGTCATGGTTGGTCATCATATTTCACCAAGAAGAAAAATTCGAAGACTACTTTTTTAATATTTTTGATCAGGCCATTCCATCCCCGCTCAGCCATGCCGTCTTCATCCACTACAAGGCTGGGAACACCGTGATGGTGTCACACAATTAAGACGCCGTGATGGTGTCTCAGGACGCTGTGATGGCGTCGAAAAAAATGAAGACACCGTGATGGTGTCGGCCAGGACGCTGTGATGGCGTCACAGTCC
Source organism: Cladocopium goreaui (assembly GCA_947184155.2). Lineage (NCBI taxonomy): Eukaryota > Dinophyceae > Suessiales > Symbiodiniaceae > Cladocopium > Cladocopium goreaui. The sequence goes on along the minus strand of CAMXCT020006557.1, from coordinate 90,681 downwards.
AACGCCGGGATGGCGGGGCTGATTCAAGCCGTGATGGCTTCTCATTGCCAAATGCTGTCCGGAGCTCAACGGTCAAAACAGGTTCAGTAGAGGTAGCCATTGAGGCTTCGGAAACGTTTCTTCATAATCAAATTATCATGACAGTCATAGCAATTTTCCACTTGGCTTTAACAAGTGACCTGAGGACCCTTTTTTTGATAATAAAAAAGGGTCTCCAGGTCACTTGTTAAAACTGTCCGAAAAGGGCCAATGTATACATCAAGAAATTTCAAACCAAGTGGAAAATTGGCAGACAGTCATGGTTTCTAAAACGGTAGGTGCCCATAATTAAATGATCATGACATAGGGCCTGGTTAATCATGGTTCACAAAAGTTGTAGTACTGAAGAGTAGAGTCCATCTGGGCTCTAGTGCCATCACAGCCGGTCTAGCTCAGTGTACTGGGGGGCGCATGAATTCGGAAGCCTTCCCAACCATGACTAACGGTGTCTTGTTTTTCATTTGATATACTTACATGCATATTTAATATGGATGATACCATAAAATATCAATACACCTTTGGTTTATCACCAGCATTCATGGCATATTGATGGATAGTGAATGGTGGATAAGTAAACTGATGGTTGATGTTAAATTATCAATACCCCCTATGATATTCGGAAAGAGTTCAAATTGAATGTACAGCATGCAACTCAACATTAATCATGTCATTTTGCACTGGAGCTGAGGTGGTTGCAGACGTTGGCAAAATGGAGCTGAGAAGCACCTCGGCCAAAGTCGAAAGGTACCATGCACAACATCTAAGTCTAGTAAGGACGGATGAAGAACCACAGCGCCATCACAGCGCTATTCTAATCAAGTAAGAGCCATCACAGCTCTATTTCAATCAAACCACAGCGCCATCACAGCGCAAGTAAGAGCCATCACAGCTCTATTTCAATCAAAATGATGTGTAGCAGACATCACGGTGCTACTTGAACCCAAATGAACTGTAACTTGGGTCAAAATGAGTCATGGTGATGTCTAAGTGCCATTAGGGTCCAACATGGGTAGTCACGCATGACTAAGCTGAATTGCAGTGCCAACTGAGGTTGGTTCTTGCTTGCGGGGACATTCTTTGCAGTGCGGGGGCCAGGCGCTGACGGCGCTGGGATGGCGCTGGGATGGCGCTGTTTTAATGGGCGGCCCTGTGATGGGGCTGATTCTTCCATGCATGGCGCTGTGATGGCGCTGCGCTGTTTTTATGGCTGGCGCTGTGATGGCGCTGTTAGGGTATGTATGTAATTTACTTAGTCGGGGTGATCTACTATAAATATGTTTGGTGGGGTTGGCGCTGCGATGGCGTGGATGTCGCTGTGATGGCGGCGGCTGTCAGGTACCCTACGGTGGGCCCTACGGCGATGATCTTTCTTCGGATGGGTGGGCGGTGGGGGTGCTCAGCTGGGCATTGTTGTTACTCATTCATAGCATGGGACATCGCCTTTTTGATCTCCCCAAAGTATTGTGTGATTGTTCAGAACCTACTCTAAGGCAGGTCGCCTAATGCCCGAAAGGCGATGTCCCAGGAATTCCTTGCAAAATGCCTGCTTTTTGGAACAATGAAATGAGCCATGACAATCACCCTGCTGGAATCTAACTCAGGTGTATGAAGTCCTTGCACCATCCTGTTTAGCGACTTCCCATGTCCCATCTGAAGACCAGGCTCAAGCCAAGCTCAAGCAATCCAAGTGTGAAAAACTCATGGCAAAAAGGAAAAGCAAGAACAAAAGGGCGAAAAGGACCACAAAGATTGGTCAGGCGGCCGTGCTGACAGGCGCTGTTTGGACGGCGTGGAGACTACACATCCTTAAATGTGGGCCGACATGGCTGTGGGTGGCGATTACTTTAACACATGTCCTTTGCGCCTGCATCAGTGAAGTATTGCAGCTGAAGGCCAGCGACTTTCATTGGAACGCACGCAGTGTCACTATTGCGGCTTTGAAACGCCAACCACAGGACAGGTGTTCCCAGTCTTGATCGAAATTTCCAAATCATGGTTTGTGAAAGGGTTCGTTATATCTTGCTAACGTAGTATTCATTTCTGAACGTGTGATCTCGTTTACACTCCCTGCCGCAGGTGAACAAAGTGCTGATGGGGGCCATTCTACCAACACTCCGGAAGCTGAAAAAGGAAGGAAAAACTGTCAGACGCAAGAGAAATTGTGGAGTCCGTGGACAGGTGAGCTTCCAAGACAGCTGGATGTGGCCTTCAGGACAGAAATACCTATTCCCTGACCGCTCTGGCAAGTCACATCTCAAGAAAGACATTGTGTGTCACGCCATCAAAAAGATACGGAACACATTTCCAGTCAGTGGCTCTGAGAAGATACGGTCACATTCAGGGCGGCATTCCATGATAAACATGCTCAAGAGCCACAATGTCCCAGCAGATGTTGGGATGAGTTTCGCTCGGATTTCCCACAAACGTACCTATGATCTTTATGGCCAGCTGAACCAGTTGCAAGCAGGACAGGCTTTGAACTCCAACATGCGCTTGAAGAAAAGCTTGAAAACCATGTACAGCTGAGGAAATGTATACTGAGATTTCAGCAATGATCGAAACGCGGAAAAAGCAATTGCCGTGCAGATTCAATGAATAATTGTGATTAAGAATGAAATAGTGTCATCTCAGCAACTGGGCAAACGCTTTTTGACTAGTGAAGGGATGATTGGATAACTGTTTTGATTTAAAAAAATCTGATACGTTTTGGGCTGCCTAGCCAAAGACTCCAAGGTCGAACATGTTTGCCGCCTTTGACCCATCTGAGGCCAGCGCTATCTGCCCAAGAAGCGTGCCAACCTCAGCTCCAAGGGCGGTTTCTCTGCAACAAGTGACAGCAATCAATGTAGATACTTCGCCATCACGGCGACATAGCGGACATATGCGGACATGTTTTTTTGGCTCACGTGGCCTGGTCTGGTTGGCACACGGAGGATTGCAGGCTTAAATTTGGTTGGGATTGATGCGGTATATTATGATTTGAACTTTAATATTCCATATTCATAGATGATTCAGCTCGCGAAACTCAGTTACAGAAAGTCAATATAAGAACCAAATTTAAGCCATCTGTACAAAATGGGATTAGCACAGCACGCTACAGCCAGCCATGTACGCTTGAGCTCTCTCAGCCCGCCATGTACACTTGGCACATGAGGATGTCAGATTGACATGCCTGATTCTGAAATTTGGTTGGGCTGAAAGTTTAGAGATGATTACTCACCTGGAAGGATTCTGGTTTGTCCTGGAATTTTGCCGCAACCAAAGTTCAAATTAGGCTAACTGCACGGGTCGCTCAGCCAGCCATCATCAATCTTCTCTCCTGCTGCTCTTCTCCTTGGCGTCCTTCTGGTCATCGTCTTTCTTTCTCTTCTTGCTCTGCTCTTTGTCCTTCTCATCCTTCGGATCCCTTTCTTCCTGGGGCCCCTTGTCCTTCTTGGCCAGCTTCTCTTTTACTCGCTGGAGTTTCCTTTCGAGCTTCTCCTCCCGCTCTGTCGCGTCCTTTGCCTTTTCCTTTGCCCGCTGCAGCTTGTCCTCAAGTTGCTTCTCTCTGCATGCGGCCTCCCTTTTCACGTCCTCCAGCTGCCCCTCAAGCTCCTTCGCAACTTCCTCGGCTTCTTTCTTGGCCAGGGTCCTCACCCGCACCACCTCCAGGTCGGCTTCCTTCACTTTTTCCTGAGCCGCCCTTCTGACCTGCTCCATTTCCTCCTCCAGCAACTTCTGCCGCTTGGCCCCTTCCTTGATGGCCTCATCCAGCGCCTGCCCGACCTGCTTCTGGCCCAGCATCGCTTCATTCAGCCTGTCCTGGAGCTCTAGAGTTTTCACCCTTGCTTCCTTGGCTTTTTCTTCCATAAAAAGCTTCTCCTCCTGCACCTCCTGCAGCTGCGCCTTCAATTTCCTCTTCTCCTGGCAAAAGCAAGATGGTCAAAATGTGTGCATGTTTCTTGACTTACAATCACCATCACGGTGACAGTAAAGCGCCATCACGGCGACAATAAAGCGCCATCACGGCGACAACAAAGCCCCTTCGACACGACACAATCGCCATGGCGCCAACCCCAACCCTTCCGCGCCTCTTTGAGTTCCTGGCATTGCTGTCTGACGTCAGCCCACCGCCCGGCCTCCCGTTCCGCTTTGTGCTTCCACTGGTTCCAAGTTCGGTTGCCGCTGGGTCTGCTGCTGCTTTCTGGCTCTGCCGCTGGGTGTGCCGCTGCATGTGGCTGCTCCTTCTGCTGCAGCTGCTGCTCCTGCTGCTGCTTCTGGTGCTGGAGCAGCTGTTGGTGCTGCTGCTGCTGCAGCTGTTGCTGCACATGCCACAAGGCTACTTGTGACTGCCAAGCCGCTTGCTGGGACGCTTGCTGGGCCGCCTGCTGCATCTGCTTCTGCTGGTGCGCGGCTTGCTGCGCGGCTTGCTCCGCCTCTTGCTGCAGCCTGCTGCTGCTGCGCCGCTTGCTGCGCCGCTTGCTGCGCCGCTTGCTGCGCAGCGCCTGCTGCTGCTGCTGCTGTGCGGCTTGCTGCGCAGCTTGCTGCGCGGCTTGCTGCTGCTGCTGCTGCTGCTGCTGCTGCGCGGCTTGCTGCGCGGCTTGCTGCGCAGCTCTTCTTTCTTGCTGCAGCAGCTGCTGCTTCCTCTCTGCAGCAGCTGCTGCTTCCTTCTTCTTCTTTTCTTCCCAATCTTCCCATTTCTTTCTTTCTTCCCTTTTCCTCTCTTCTTCTTCTTCCCATTTCCAATCTTTCCACGACTTCCATTCTTTCCAGTCTTGCCGCCCCCATGACGACCACTGCTGCTTGGGCGGCGTGACCGGGGATGCCTGGCTTGGCGGTGGTGGGGCAGATGGCGCTGCCAGTGGCGGTGGGGCAGATGCCGGTGGCGGCGTCTTTGCCGCAGTCTTGGGTGGCGGCGTTTTGGGTGGCGGTGGGGCCTGCTGCTGCTGCTGTGGCATCTGCTTCGGCTGCTGTGGCATCTGCTTCGGCTGCGGATGCTTCGGCTGCAGCTGCAGATTCAGATGCCTCGGCTGCGGCAGATGGGCTTTTTTCTTCGGCTCATGTTTCTCTGCTTTCGCTTTTTCATTCTGTGGCTTCTGGTCCTTCTTTGGCTTTTGCTTCTCTGCTTTGTCATTCCTTGGCTCCTGCTCCTTCTTCGCATCTTCTTTCTTTGCCTTCTCATTCTTTGGCTCGCGCCCCTTCTTCGCATCTTCTTTCTTTGGCTCCTCATTCTTTGGCTCGTGCCCCTTCTTCAGATCTTTCTTTGGCTCCTCATTCTTTGGCTCGTGCCCCTCTTCTTTTGGCTTCTCATCCTTTGGCGCCTCTACCCGCGGCATGGCTGGCTGCGCGGCTGCATGTGCGGTGAAACGAGTGAAACGAGGAATCTGTTTTAGTGGTGAGTGATGACACCTGCGCAATGACGTTTTGATAGTAAGTAATGGCAATTGAGTCTAATGGATAGAACGACGCTGCTGATGGTGATGATGGTGATGGTGATGATGATGATGATGAGGATGATGGTGATGATGGTGATGATGGTCATGGCGACGATGGTGATGATGGTGATGATGATGGTGATGGTCATGGTCATGAGTGATCGAAGTGAGTCTAATGGGTGGGAGTCTGAAAGTGGATGGCTTTCAGGTGTTCAGAAAATTTATGTGTTTCCCACGCGCGTACATCGAAGTTCAGAGTGCTGAACAAAATCTTGGGCCATCATGCCCTCCACACAACATGCTGTGTTTTTAGCGCCATCACAGCGCAAAAAAGGCAAGTGACATGTTCATCAGCGCCATCACAGCGCAAAAAAAACCAAGCGACAAGCAAAAAAAACACGATTGGCGATGGTTCTAGTGATGATCACTGCTGAGTCCCTATATTATCATTGATCAATTGGAGCAATGATTTTGAAACACTTTTGCACACAGCGGCAGATGCTAAGGCGCAAGCATCGAAGGCATCCCAAGTGCTGGATGTACCAACCTTAAAGCTGTCAGCGCATGGCAACCCCTCAGGTTTAGCTCTACTTTCAAACTGGCTTACTGTAGTGATGCAAGTATCTTGATATTCACATGAATCTGAAGTTGTTATATATCTGCTATTTTCTGAGATAAAACCCATTGTTCAACTACAATAGTATGTTAATCACTTGACAATGCTTGATAGTTAAAAGTTATGATCGGAATATCATTACGCAACCCCATCACAGCGTCACGCCATCACGGCGTCCAGAGAGCAATCTTTTTGGATCAATCTCAAAAATTCAGTCCCCTTAGGCCCTTGAACTGCCCGTGGCAGCCTTAGCGCGCTTCTTCAGATTCACCCAGACCACGGCACCGCGGGGCATCTCAAAATCCTTTGGCTCGGAATAGCGTTCCTTGTTGTCCATGACCCACGCATAAAGCTTTGGATATGGAATGGTTGCCAGGTCGGCGATGCAATGCTTGTGCAAATTTTCTGGGGAGCCAATGAAATTGCGAAGGTCATCTGGACTGTCTGTCCACGGGATGAATTGTCCAGTTTCACTTCTGCGCCCGACCCTGATGCAGTCAACGATGTCAACCTCCCCCACAAGCTGCTTGGCCTTGGACTGGGCGATGCAAATCCTTCCCCACAGACTGCGGCTGATGGGCTTCGATCTGATTTCCCAAACCTTGGTGTTGTGGAAGATCTGTTCACACCAATGCTTCTTCACAATCAAAGCTCGATCAGGCCCCTCCTCTCCCTCTGGAGCCTTTCGTTTCTGACCGGTCGCCATAGCTTCAAAAATATCAGATTCGGCCCGGCCGGTCGTAATTTGGGCCGACAAAGCTTCCATGGAAAAAACTGTTTACTTGTAGTTCTGAATGTGCCAGGGGCACCCTTGACAAAACTTTATAATGGCACTTGGATTCATCATGATTCGTCTGAGCACCCCGGACACCTGCATGGCAGCCCGTCTCAACCTGGCACCGCATTGCAAATGCACACACCATCACTCTGCCATTGGAGCGCCATCACGGCGCTGACGTTGTAAAACACAGAAAACGCACAAAGAATTGCGACATTTTGCTGGCCCTGCCATCGCATTGATCACAGTAATCGAGCCAGCCGTAATTACACTTCAGCACACGGCTGGCTCTGCTGGGCCCTTGCTCTCAGTAACGGGCTGTCACTGATTGCAAACAACAGTTGTACCGAAATATTTCAAGGTATGATTCTTTATCACTCTTTCTGAATGATTCAACAAACCATCGGTGACAGCACTCGTAAGGCCACTACTCAGCACAATTCGATCCGGTGAGGGCTTGCGTGCTTTTCATGGGATTAAGGATTGACTGCGAGACATGCTCCCTGCTGTCCGCAGAATTTTGGCAGAAAATGCTCCCATACAATGGCAACCAAAGAAGTTGGAAATTGCCTGACCGTTCTTATCTAGTTGCATCGAAACAACATTGAAATCATGGGGGGCGCTGCCGGGTCACAAAATGTGACTGGGGTTACACTTCAATGCTTCACTCGTCCTCACCGTCGTCATCATCATCCACCAAGCTCATGCCTCCTTGAAGACCTTTCAGCTTCGCCAAAATCTCCTCGCGCTTCTTCGCGGCTTCATCATCGGCCTTGGCCTTCTTGGCAGGGGGCTCAGACCCTTCAGCCTGAGCAGGGGGATCGCGCTTTTCGGGTGCGGGCTTGCCACCCTTGCCACCCTTCCCACCTTTGCCTTTGCCACCCTTGCCACCCTTGCCACCCTTGCCACCCTTGCCACCCTTGCCACCCTTGCCACCCTTGCTGGTGTTGGCCGGCGTGCTAGTCGATCCACCAGTAGCATTAGACTCATCGGAGTTGGCGGCCTTCTGCTTCTTGATCAAGAGCTGCGCGTTCACATTGTACAATGAGGAACTCTGATCCTGAAACTGCGCCCACACCCACCGAATCAAGCGTTTGCGAAGTTCACTGGCATGGAAGTCCGTGAAGCATATGGAGATACACGGCCGCTTGGCCAAGATGCATGCCTCCGCTACCTTCCCCTCCACATCTGTGGCAGCAACCATCAAATTTGCATCAAAGGAGTGAATCAGCTCACTGTAAAGGGCGCGGGGCATCCCATGGTAGCTGACCATCTGCCGGTCATCTTTGAAAGAAGGGCGCTCTGGGCATTCCCCCTCAAGGGCACCTCCAGACAGCACCTTCCCTGAGGGACCATAGATTTGATCTTTTTCCTCCTTTGGCAGGAGCCACACTTCCTCATTGTCACCTTCAACGGCATCCACTTTCACTGGGCCGATGGAACTTGCAAGACTGCTGCCACTGTAGATCAGCCGGGGCTTGTCCTGCACGGAGGCAACACCATTGCTCACCAAATGCAAGGATTCATGCGTTTGAAGCATTCCTCTTTGAAGAGTCTTCCTGCTTCGCAGACTCACCTCATCGTAGTGCACCACGAGCTCTAGGCGGGTTTTGTTGTCAAAGTGGCGTCCGTGGTTGTCATCACCACCCTGACGGACGCAGCATGACATCATCATGGGCGCCAGCTGCCTGCCGCCGTCAAAGAAGAGGATAATGTCATCTCGCTCCAACTGATCTCCTCCACGGGACTTGACAAAGGCACTGAGGACCTTTGTAAAATGCTCCCGACGGAACTGCGGCCGTCTGACATGCGGTTGGGCAGTGGCTTCACCTGCTGTCTTGGTGTCATAAATCAGAACAGCCCGCCTTCCAGTCGTGCTGGTTGCGCAAGCCTCCAGCACACGGGCCATGCCTGAGTTCGAATCCTGCTCAACGATGATCTTGGCAAATTGGTCGACAATCTCCTCTGCTTGTTTGGCATAACGAAGCAGATCAGCGGCTGACTCGTCAGACTCATCAATCATCTCACCCAGAATGTCATGGAGCAAGGGTTCATTCTCTTCCTCACTCGCTTCCTCTGCATCTTCAGCCTTGACCAGTTTGGTGATCTCAGTGTGGATCTGGTCAAGCAAGGGCTTGAAAGGCTCGTTGGCAAGCAAGTCTTCTGGCTTGGTGGCCCCCTTCAAAGCATTTCGAAGATGAGAGTCGTGCTGGGATCCAAACACCACATTCTTCACAAAGTCGATTGCCAGGCGCTCCACTTCTGTGAGCTGACCCAGCCATGACAAGTCGGCACCCGTGCTGAACCTTGGAACACGCATGGCACCCACAAGGTAAATTTAGACATCTATCAGTTATGATGGCGGTACGTTGTTCGTTTCGAAAATGGAACATGCATGCATGAACACGCCAGCCAACCCTATCATACCAACGAGGAGCTTTTCTCGAACATTGGTGTGGGTTTCGAAGATCTTACTCAAGGACATACACATCTCAGACGGCAATCCATGGGTGCCAAAATCAGCGAAGAGCCACAGAAGGATGTTGCGCTTAGCAAGCCATTCATCCATCAGTCCTCGGGACCCGCCACCAGTTTTCCCTCCTTTGAGGCTTCGGCTGGAAAACTGTGAGTTGGATGCCTCACCACGGAGCAACAGATCTTCGATAGTTGCCAGGATCCACATCATTTCTTCTTTCTTTTTGCACTTCATGACCACGGCCTCCAAGGTGCTCATGTGTCTCCAGCAACTTTTCTTCCCGAATTTCAACTCTAGAGAGTGCACCTTCAAGAAGAGGTCATTGTCACTCAGCATCCTGTCGTAAATTTTCATGGCCGAGTCGACCAGTTCAAACGCTGTCTTTGGCGCCTCGTCTGAATCTGAAAGGTCGTAGGTTTTCCTGACCCAAAGGTCTGCGAGCTCCGCCCTTGACAAGTGCGCCGTATGTGTTGCCTCGTATGCTGCTTTGAGGGCTGCGATTTCAAAGATCGTCTGAACAGTACTGCGACTGCATGCTTCGTACGTCGCGATATATCGCTGACGCAAGGTCATCTGCCTGAAGAAGGCGTCCTCCTTCGTCTCGATGATCTCACACCGCAATGAGATGGAGACTGAGAGGAACACGGTGCGCCATCCCCTGGGTTCAAGTTGGATATATCATCAGAAATCCCAACATACAAGTTCCCTGAGATTGGGCAAGAAAAAAATGTGGGTGGATTGGTAATGCAAATCAAGCTACAGCAACTCTTCTTCGCTAGCACCACTGCTGATTCTGTGGGCCACATGTAGAATCAGGGAGTGATCCACCTCCTCGGGAGAGATGCGCATCAAGTTGCCCTGAAGCTGCATGAACTTGTCTTTGTCGCAGTTGCGAGGCACCCCCACCACAATCTCGACGCCCAACTTTTCAACCCCCTTCTGAAAGAAGGTCTTCTGGATTTTCTCCAAGCTGGCTGAGTTGATTGGAACTTTTGGAGATGTCATGCCCCTGACATTCAGCCAGAATAAGTTTCCACAGGATACGTACACCCCAGCTGTCTTCATAGCGTCCTCGAAGTCGGGCCCGCACCATGCAGCCTCAGCATTGACAGAAGATCTCGGGCACAAGCACATTAAAAAATCGTGCGCGCCCAACCCTGTTGAGAGCAGTCAGACTTGAAGATCGTGCGCGTCCAACCCTGCTGAGAGACAGGCATAATTGAAGATCGTGCGCGTCCAACCCTGTTGAGAGACACTCAGACATACGCATCCAGCTGTGTTGAAAGATGCCCCAAGCACAAAAAAAAACCCAACTCAAATCGACAAGGGCTGCCGAGAGGGTCGGGTAAGTTTACCCAGTTCCCTGTTCACAGGGGGGCGTACGGGGCTGTTGAGGGCATAGGGTAGCATATGATTGAGCACTGACCAGGGATTAGGGTAAAATTACCCTAATCCCTGGTCAGTGCTCAATCATATGCTACCCTATGCCCTCAACAGCCCCGTACGCCCCCCTGTGAACAGGGAACTGGGTAAACTTACCCGACCCTCTCGGCAACCCCCCACGGAAAAACAGCAAATCAAAGTTGGAGACTCAAACTTCTGCGGTCTCTCAACACGGCTGGGCGCGCACGATCGTCCAACTCTCTGAACAGGGTTGGACGCGCACGATCTTCAATTCTGACCGTCTCTCAACAGGGTTGGGCGCGCACGAACTTTAATTTTGGCTGCTTCTCAACAGGGTTTGGCGCGCACGATCTTCAGTCATGACCTGTCATGTCTTTTCACCTTAAAATCACATGGCGCTATCACCATCACCAGAAAATCGATCATCGTCTCACGTCTTCATAAAGCAAACCTCACTGAACACATCGTCTTTAAAAAATGAAACAAGACAGCCCTACGGGACAGAAACCACATCAACTATTTTTCAAAAGTACTGCAAATTATTCAATCTCTGGTACTTATGAATGGATCCAGAAATTGCAATGCTCAAATTGAAGCTGAATTGAAAACGAGTCCAAATGAACTTTAGCCAACAGTGTGCCATAGTAGAAAAAGGTGCATCTCCACCTGTTGAAGTTCAAGCAGCGCCTTTACGCAGTGGTGACCATCCCCCCCCCGTTGTGTCACCCCGTTGTTTTCGGCGTGTTTCCCCCACAGGTCCCAGGTCACAGCCGTCGCGCAATTAGGTGAGAAAAACGGGCATCAAAAGATTTCAAATCCAAGGTGAAAAATCAGAAGTTGGAAAAAATGACAAGACATCCAAGGTGAAATTAATTAACGCCAAAGTGAAAATGATTTTTGCAAGGCGGTAGTGATATTTTTTCCTGTCATGGAAAACCAGTCATGGACATGCACATGTACCCAATATGCCAAAGTGTTGTGTCTCCCCCGTTGTAACACCCCGTTGTGTGGAAATAGCGTGCTTATGCGCATATTGTGCATTATGATTATTAACGGATGTAGGGTTTAAGGTTAGACACGACATATTTTTGATAGAAATGTCATTTTTGAACCAAATTTCGACCAAAAAAAATCGAAAAACAAAATATTTAAAATTTCATTCCAATACCTTGAGCATGATCCACTGAATGTTTTAAACCTGATTTTGGACATAATTTAAGGATAGAAATTAGTTTTTTGAACATATTTTGACAAAACATATTTTGGAAAAAAACTTTTCAATTTCATTCCAATACCTTGAAAATGAACCAGTGAATGTTTTAAGATTGGTTGTGGACAAAAAATATGGATAGAAATTACTTTTCAAAAAATATTTTTCTTGCATATTTGCTGAATACCTTGATATTTTTTGAAAAGTAATTTCTATCCATATTTTTTGTCCACAACCAATCTTAAAACATTCACTGGTTCATTTTCAAGGTATTGGAATGAAATTTAAAAGTTTTTTTTTCAAAATATTTTTTGTCAAAATATGTTCAAAAAACTAATTTCTATCCTTAAATTATGTCCAAAATCAGGTTTAAAACATTCAGTGGATCATGCTCAAGGTATTGGAATGAAATTTAAAATATTTTTTTTCGATTTTTTTTGGTCGAAATTTGGTTCAAAAATGACATTTCTATCAAAAATATGTCGTGTCTAACCTTAAACCCTACATCCGTTAATAATCATAATGCACAATATGCACATAAGCACGCTATTTCCACACAACGGGGTGTTACAACGGGGGAGACACAACACTTTGGCATATTGGGTACATGTGCATGTCCATGACTGGTTTTCCATGACAGGAAAAAATATCACTACCGCCTTGCAAAAATCATTTTCACTTTGGCGTTAATTAATTTCACCTTGGATGTCTTGTCATTTTTTCCAACTTCTGATTTTTCACCTTGGATTTGAAATCTTTTGATGCCCGTTTTTCTCACCTAATTGCGCGACGGCTGTGACCTGGGACCTGTGGGGGAAACACGCCGAAAACAACGGGGTGACACAACGGGGGGGGGATGGTCACCACTGCGTAAAGGCGCTGCTTGAACTTCAACAGGTGGAGATGCACCTTTTTCTACTATGGCACACTGTTGGCTAAAGTTCATTTGGACTCGTTTTCAATTCAGCTTCAATTTGAGCATTGCAATTTCTGGATCCATTCACCATAGGAAATACAGAACTCGTTGCCGTTTTGTGTGCCATGCAGCGAGTCAGAAACTGCAAGCGCCATCACAGCGTATCACTGCAAGCGCCATCACAGCGCACCCAACCGGCCGCAGTTTTCGACACCATCACGGCGTGAAACCACAGTAGGCACCATCACGGTGCTGCGGACACATTAAGCGCCATCACGGCGCAGCAGCAGACTTCATTAGCCGAAGTAACGCTCTTTAATTTAATGGAATCCACGCTCTTTGATTTAAAAACCAAGCCCTGAGTAACCGATGAATTTATATATCCAAGAAACTTGAGATCCAGCTTCACAGGCCTCCGCATTGCGATCGATGGGCGCGGGCTGCATGGACTGGATGGTCTCGAAGATTGGATGGGCCAACACCACGTTCAGCGCATCCTCCAAAGTCTTCAGGTGGGTGGCATTGATGTCGCTCACCGCATCCGCCATCACGCTGTAATTGCCAATGAAGTCAAATCAGGTGATCACTTGTGAACATCAAAGAGCGCTGCAGCATATTGACACGCAATCTGAAGTAGCAGCACAAATCATGAACATGGCAGACAGACATGACTTGTCAGGAACAAGAATTTTCCGATCAATCAGAGACTCTCAAAAAAAAGTACGACTTTGAGCGCATGAACTGCGTTTCCAAAAATGAGCAACAAGTTGCATAATATTCATCAATTCATCACCCTCAAATCTATTTTTAATATATTCATTAGAATTTATAGTCCAGCTCGTCACTGGTCGCCCGGGGTTTCCGACCGCCCAAGGGCCTCTGCCTGTGAGTTCCACAGTGTGGGATACCGGGGCCGGGAGCTTCAGCAAAAAGGTTCCTACCTGGGTTGTTGACAGCAGTGACAACTCTATAGGAGCCATCACTACGCTTTCACACCCACTCACATGAAATCAAATGTCATCACATGCAACCAATGGTTGCTGAATCTGAAGGCTTTACCATTGGTTGCTGAATCTGTTTTTTTTTGCGAGAACGGGGACATGGTGACATCTCAAAGCGGCATGAGTGCATACTAAGCGCCATCACAGCGCATCAAAAGTTCAATGAAGTGACTGGGCTCCCATGCGCCGCGTCAACCATAGTTGTCCATGACCTGAGCAGAAGGATGGTCTACAGCATGTTTCAACTTTGTTTGTTTGAGAAACGCCATCAAGGCCTATGAAGAAACGCCATCACTGCCTATGAAGAAACGCCATCCCGGCGTGGAGTTAAAATCATAAAATCTATTTTTCTATCAGCCCTTCAGCTCCAATACCCCGGCCACAAAGACTTTACTGTACAAATTAGGCTGACTACAGCCCGCAAGCATTTCGGCTGCAACAGTGGACCTTCCTCACAAAGTTGATGAAATCTTTGCTGGACATTGCGTTGTCCAGGCCCAGCGCAGCAACCACCGGTGGAACAGTCAGTGCCAGTACTTGCCACTTGCTTTTTGTTCTAGCTGTTTTCTCAGCAAAGTCTTCCCAAGACTCAATGCTTTTCCACTTTGAGCTGGCCTGTTGCCTGTGCAATCAAAAAACGGGAAGGAAGCTTTCATGTGGGACAATCTATCGAAACTAACTCCCGCACTATGAAAAGAACAACTTTTGAAAAACCAAGTCACATACACAGGCTCAGGATCTGACTCACTTCCGGCTTTGACGTTGCAAATCTGGGGCAAACAAAGATCTGTCGCTTGATAGAGTAGGCAGCATCATACAAATAGGCAGTGCCTTTGTTGCGATTGTAAGGGCGATCTGCAATGATGTTGAGCATGCATTCCAGATCTAGCACGCATCCTCCTCGTACCGTCGCTGCCCAAAGCACTGACTGCGGTGGCTTGCTTGGGTCAGACACCACATAAAACAAAGGGAGTAAAAGATCATCAGTCAATTTGCATCCTTGAAACTCACGTTTTTGGCTCCATTCTGCGTCTTCGAGAAAGATCCACTGATTGGCGCGGTGAAAACGCGGTGGCACTGGAGCCATCAGGGCCTGCTTCTTGGACGCATCTTTGACTCTGTCTATGTGCTGTTTGTCCTGAGCCGCTGAAAATTGTTCAGCAACATCAACAAGACCTTCTGGAACTTCCGCCGCTGTGAGGTGTCCCCAAAGATAACTCTGGATTTGATTCTTGTACTGCTTGTTCGACTGAAAATGCAACTCTTTGTTGACCTTCTCGCAGTCATCTGGAACATGGACAGAGGCCGCAGTACGCACTTGCTCACAAGTCAAATACTGCACAGTCTCATCTGCACAACGACGTCTTTTTGCAATGAACAAATTCTCTGACCCTTCCTTCATAACCCGTTTCTTGCCAGTGTCAAGTCTGATGGTCTGACTGAAGTCTCTGGGCGCACCATACCATTCCAACCAAACCTTTTGGGCCAGCGCGATGCATTCACTGCGCGACCGGTTGCCAAAATCAAACATGAACTTCAGCTCCAAGTTCCTCAAGGAAGGCATGAGCGACTTACAGAATTACATAAAACTTGTAATCTGAAGCGTTTGCATGAGAAACATGAACATGGGAGAAACATTAAAAAAACAACGTCTCACAAGTTAAGGCTCTGATTCTCCTCAGACAGCAGCAGCCTTTCCTCAGGGATAATGCGGGTCATTCTGGAGAAGTGTTGCTCTACACCAGAAGTTGTTGCACCATCCAGAGCTCCAAAATGAATCAAAATCCAGCGTAAATCTTTAGAAGGATGCTGCAGCCTAGTGGACTTGCGAGCACTGATTTTGTCCAGCGCAAATTTCCATGATTGGAAGCTGCTGCAACTCATTGACGAGTTGTGGTGGCAGGCAATGGGCTTGATATCCCAATACTGCGATAAGAAATCTTCCAAGGAAGCATCAAAGATCTTGCACAACCGGTCCGCGGCAGTGTGAACTGAGCTGATGTTGTCTGCAGATTCGTGCCGATTCTTGCGGGCCACCTCCGACACATCGAAAATGTGTAGTGACGAGAGCAGCTCGAATGTAGGGTATTCTGCAGCGATTACTTCAGTGCAAAGGGCCACCAAAGTTTTCATGGACTGAAAGCATCTTGCGATCATGTGCGGCGTGACTCTGCTGGGACCGCCCAGGGCTTTGGGTTGTCCATCCACTGTAAAGGCCTCATACAAACTGATTCTGTCTGTTTGCAAGCAAATTGAATAGAACTTTGAAACCAAAACACGAAACATTAAAAACTGAAAACATGCCCAGGAAATCAAGAGGCAATCCGCTTCTGTAGTTGATCAATGACGAACTTGGTGTAGCCAGAATTTGAAGCGTTCTGGTCAATGAAAAGATGTTTCACCCGGCTGCAAAAAACATCTAGCTCCATCACATGGCTTGCAGTGTCACTGTCCTCTGAGTCCATGACGCGAATGGCTGAGGTGGCTTCATCACTAAAGTCTGCCAGCATGGCGAGAAGGACCATCTTCTCCTCCGAGATGCCGCGAAGGAACTGCAGCGCCCGCTCCCCATCACGGTCATTCTTCCTGAAAGTAGCAGCGTAGATCGCAGTCATGACTGTCGCATGCATCCAGAGGCAAAGCCTGCCTGTAGCCTTCTGGTGTGAATCGAATCTCTGTTTTCTCAGGGATAAGGACTTGATTCGAGCACCCTGCACCGTGGATTCAGTTGCACAGATGTGTTGGTTGAACACTTTTCTCAGCACATCACTGCTTTGGATTGTATTCGGCATTGATGCTGAGCCCCAAACCAAATCACTGAAAGTTTGCCAAATCTCAGGCACAGCCTTGAAAGGCCGCTGCAAAATTCTCCTGGCAGCATGGCACCTGTCTCGCGTGACAGCTTTGGCGTTTGGATACAGCCCCTCACTCATCTTCATCAAACGACCAGCAAGCTGCTCATCAGCGGCTGCGTCCATGTTCAACAGGATCACCTTTTGCCTGAGCTTCTCATACTTGTCTGCATCTTCCTCGACAAAACCCCACAAAATCTGCTCACAGGCAGATACTAATGATGTGCTGGTAGAGTCTTCCAAGTGATAAATGCCGAGCAAACCTGTTCTTACCTCGAGCGTCTGACTGCAAGCCCGGAACCGCACCATCAGAACCAAACGACGAACATCCTGGTGAAGCACCACCGCTTCCGAAGCTAGAAGGAAGGAGCAATCCAACCTCTGCACAGACATCCCAAGACAGTTCTGGAGACGACCTAGTTTCCAGCGTCCTCCCATGCCCTTTGTGCCCAACTTCCGCAGCGACGAGTGTGTCAAGCGGAGGCCGGCAAATTTTTCAAATTCTTCTGCAGAGGGTGCCCAGCCAGCAAACTCATCATATCCACCAAATGCCATGCGCTCAGCCATCTGATGTTGATGTGAAGATTCGTGTCTTTGCAACGTGTTCAATGTTCCGGGCCCCTGAAAGCCATCTCGGCCAAAAGAAAGATTCGGCACATGCTGTGCGCATAGTTGGCACAGAAGCCCCCAATCATTACCGTCCTTCTTTTCAATCAACCAAGGCAACTTTTTTTTCCAAACCTCTCGGTGCTTCAGATATTTGCACCGAAAACATCCACCATCTTTGCATCCTTGTACGTGTGCAATGTCAGCCTCGATATCAACTTCATTATTGAACTTGAATTTTCCCATTGCGTCCCCCGGCAATGGATTCCCGGACAGTGAAATTAGAAGCTTTTGTTGAGCTTGTACTATTTCATGCAAGCTCTGGCTGTCACAAAAAACGGTTTGAATTTCCCGGCGGCTCTGATTGATATTTTGTAAAATCAAAACTCACATAAAAAGTCGTCCTTACTTTCATACGATGTTGCAATGTTACTATGTTGCATTGCAAAACATTTGCTACATGAATGGGCTTGCGGCCCTCTCCCTTCTTGAATATGAAACTGCGATGAAAATGCAAGTAGGCAAGCACGCGCAAATTGTTCACCTAATGGGTTCACCTGAAGAACCAATCTGAACAAAACTGCCTGCAAATTTGTCCCATGACATGCTGCATGAAAACCCGGCAAAAGCAAAACTCAGATCAGCACCAGCTTGCTGCAAAACCTGCATGAAAACCCGGCAAAATCAGCACCAGCTTGTTTTCGATTAGGTTGCAAAAAGGTAATTCAAGTCAAGTCACTTCCCAGTAGACAGTGGACCGCAGCGTTATTTTGATGTCGCATCCAATTAAGCTGCCGCCGCTCCGTGCACTAATTGCCTAAATATTTATTGTACTTCAAATCTTCAAGCCATGTTGGCGCTCTGCAGAGCTGCCAGCAAAACACGGGACAGCATCTTAACGGGAATTGCATTTCCCGCCATGAGCCCAATCTGCCTCGGACTCACCCGGCTCATTTGAAGTGATGCGGGCGGCACATCCATGAGCTGAATCAACTCCACAGTTGTCATTTTCCTTTGCTTCCACGTCAGCCAATGTCCACCACTGCCTCGCCGGGTGTGGGTAATGCAAGGTGAATACCCCTCTGAGAAATGAGGCTTTGATCCGCCAATGTCGATGACAAAAGGGCTTTGCAACGGCTGCCGTCCTTGTGATTGCAATTTCTTCAGGACTTGTTCCACATTCCGTCTTTCACTTCTCGGAGTTGGCAACCTTCCAGGGAATGCCGTGTCGCCCTCAATTGCGCTATCAATGTAGCCATGGATAGATTTTCTCACGCGGACTGGCGGCGGCCAAGCCATCTCACGAGCTCCATCATCTGAGCGAATCCCGCAGATCATCACTCTCTCCCGGTTCTGGGGAGTCCCATAGTCCAATGCATTCAGCATGCGCCATGACAAGTAATAGGCGTCCCGGCCATCTTTCTTGAGTTTCTTCAACTCTTCTAGCACCTGCAAAAAAAGTTCGCAGTGCTTAGGGTCCAGAATCCCTTTCACATTTTCGAGTATGAAGACGCGGGGCAAGTGGGCAGCAATCCAACAGATAAGGAACCAAACAATGCTGCCTCTTCCTTTGCCATCCCTTTCTCCTTCACCTTTTCCGGCTCTGGACCACGGCTGGCAAGGAAACCCTGCCAAAAAAACATCGACATATGGGCTGTCAAGAAAATCTTGACTGCAACAATTGTCATACCAAAAGGCATGGCCCCATGTATCTTGCGCCACCTTCTTGCAGTGAGCGTTGATGTCACAGGCAAACACTGGAATGTAAGGAAGCTGCAGGCGATGGCAAGCAAAAAGTTCGCTGCACCACCCGCTGCATGCAGAGCCAATTGTGAAAGCCTTGGGGTTCTCCAGGATCTGCGGAGAGAGCGACGCTGCCAGAATCGCTTGGGTCACAATAGCCTTGACATTGGCGGTCTTCTTCTTCTCTTTCTTCTTCAACTGGTGTTTGCGAACAGCTTGCGGCATTGCTGCTGGGGCCAACGCACTTGGTTCTAAGAACAATTATCAGGTGGTTGGTGTGTCTGATGTGGCAATTTGCGCAAACCATGTTTTTTGTCTAGGTCATCTGCGGGAACTGATGTTGTCTTATCTGATCTGAAAACAAAGTGCCTGCGCTGTGACACGTCAAGTCAAGGGCAAGAAGGAAAAAGGGAGAAGGTGAAACTTCAAGCAGGAGTTGAATACAAAAGGCGATGTCCCATCATCTCCACGCTGCATGTGTTCCTGGGACATCGCCTTTCGGGCATTAGGCGACCTGCCTTAGAGTAGGTTCTGAACAATCACAATACTTTGGGGAGATCAAAAAGGCGATGTCCCATGCTATGAATGAGTAACAACAATGCCCAGCTGAGCACCCCCACCGCCCACCCATCCGAAGAAAGATCATCGCCGTAGGGCCCACCGTAGGGTACCTGACAGCCGCCGCCATCACAGCGACATCCACGCCATCGCAGCGCCAACCCCACCAAACATATTTATAGTAGATCACCCCGACTAAGTAAATTACATACATACCCTAACAGCGCCATCACAGCGCCAGCCATAAAAACAGCGCAGCGCCATCACAGCGCCATCACAGCGCCATGCATGGAAGAATCAGCCCCATCACAGGGCCGCCCATTAAAACAGCGCCATCCCAGCGCCATCCCAGCGCCGTCAGCGCCTGGCCCCCGCACTGCAAAGAATGTCCCCGCAAGCAAGAACCAACCTCAGTTGGCACTGCAATTCAGCTTAGTCATGCGTGACTACCCATGTTGGACCCTAATGGCACTTAGACATCACTATGACTCATTTTGACCCAAGTTACAGTTCATTTGGGTTCAAGTAGCACCGTGATGTCTGCTACACATCATTTTGATTGAAATAGAGCTGTGATGGCTCTTACTTGATTAGAATAGCGCTGTGATGGCGCTGTGGTTCTTCATCCGTCCTTACTAGACTTAGATGTTGTGCATGGTACCTTTCGACTTTGGCCGAGGTGCTTCTCAGCTCCATTTTGCCAACGTCTGCAACCACCTCAGCTCCAGTGCAAAATGACATGATTAATGTTGAGTTGCATGCTGTACATTCAATTTGAACTCTTTCCGAATATCATAGGGGGTATTGATAATTTAACATCAACCATCAGTTTACTTATCCACCATTCACTATCCATCAATATGCCATGAATGCTGGTGATAAACCAAAGGTGTATTGATATTTTATGGTATCATCCATATTAAATATGCATGTAAGTATATCAAATGAAAAACAAGACACCGTTAGTCATGGTTGGGAAGGCTTCCGAATTCATGCGCCCCCCAGTACACTGAGCTAGACCGGCTGTGATGGCACTAGAGCCCAGATGGACTCTACTCTTCAGTACTACAACTTTTGTGAACCATGATTAACCAGGCCCTATGTCATGATCATTTAATTATGGGCACCTACCGTTTTAGAAACCATGACTGTCTGCCAATTTTCCACTTGGTTTGAAATTTCTTGATGTATACATTGGCCCTTTTCGGACAGTTTTAACAAGTGACCTGGAGACCCTTTTTTATTATCAAAAAAAGGGTCCTCAGGTCACTTGTTAAAGCCAAGTGGAAAATTGCTATGACTGTCATGATAATTTGATTATGAAGAAACGTTTCCGAAGCCTCAATGGCTACCTCTACTGAACCTGTTTTGACCGTTGAGCTCCGGACAGCATTTGGCAATGAGAAGCCATCACGGCTTGAATCAGCCCCGCCATCCCGGCGTTGGACTGTGACGCCATCACAGCGTCCTGGCCGACACCATCACGGTGTCTTCATTTTTTTCGACGCCATCACAGCGTCCTGAGACACCATCACGGCGTCTTAATTGTGTGACACCATCACTGTGTTCCCAGCCTTGTAGTGGATGAAGTCGGCATGGCTGAGCGGGGATGGAATGGCCTGATCAGAAATATTAAAAAAGTAGTCTTCGAATTTTTCTTCTTGGTGAAATATGATGACCAACCATGACTTTGGTACAAAACCTGAATGCATGACAGTCAGAGGCCACAAGAGATTAGTGCAAGACACTTACTTATTACTCAGTGACACCCTTAAGCCAAGTTCAAAAGAACAGCGCTAGAGATGATTAAATGTTCCGTCCTGCCCCCCCCAACCACTTGGCCTGAAGGAAAAAGATCAGCTGTTTCAAAAAAAACAATGACTTTGTTAGATATGTGGTATTGTCTTGGTCATTCTTAATGCTTTAGTACCTTACATTACCTTGAAACCGTTTGGAAAATCAACCGTTTCAGGATGATAGGAACCAGTCTTACAAAACGCCTTGAATCCAAGTTGTGAAAAATGCACATTTACCAAACTAGATTTTCATTTTCGGTCAGCCCTTGCTGTGCGGAGCAGCTTGATGCCTGAAGGTTCAAAGCTGTCGAAAAAAAAAATAGTCACGATAAACTATGGCTACCCGAACCTTCAATCCAAAATTTTCCCAAAACATATTTTTTTGGTCAGCAGCCTACAAACAAAAAATGAGTGGAAACATGTTTTCTCCTTGAGCCAAAGATTTTTTCTTCAATGATGAGCGCTGATGCTCATGTCGTTGTCAGGCTTTTAGGTTGCTATTTAACCACTGGTTCTCTTAAACTTACAAGTCTTGCTGGAGCTGGGAAAGGTAGGAAGTGCAGGAAGCCATGAAAAGCTAAAGGTGTTTCCCTTGGATCTAACACAGTTCCATGACATGCAGTGGCATGACATGTACAACAGGTTCAAATCTATAGCACATGCACCAGGCACAAAAGCACAAAGCTAACCACCAGCAAGTTGAGCACGGAGCGGTTCAAGTTGTTCTTGTGATCTGTTGCCGTGGTCATTGTAAAGAGTCCATCTGCAAATCCAGCGTTGTGTGGGAAAGGGGTGAGGACCTCTGCCACAAGAGTCTCCAGGTCTGTCGCTACCAACCCGTTGATCCTAGCATTAGTATCCCAAAGCACTAATTGGAACCCTGGTGGCTTGTCGGGAAGTCCTCCCGAGGCAAAACTTCCCAGTTCCCACAGGCCATTGATCTGTCTGCAGAGATCAGGATATCGAACTGCAACCACTGCATGGTATGTCACAGGACTAACCCCAGAGCTAGAGGGAAGCATTAACCCCCAAGCATGGATGTCACTCACTCCGGCGGTCTGGGAATTTAAAACTGCTTGTATGTCTCCAGCCATGGGTAGGAGAGTAGCGGCATGCTGCAAGATCCAGGCGAGGCGCACGAGGGACCGTGGAAAATTAATAGCGGTGCCTGCCAGCAGTTCTGAGTCCACAAAACGGGAGTACCGTTGCATATTTGGCTGGGCTGCTTCAAATTGGGCTCTCAGGCCTGGGAGAACAGTGCTGGCTGCACTAAGGTCTTCTGCATCTTGCGGCGAGAGGTGACTTGTCCATAGCTGACCTAAAGTGGGCTGTCCTCGTTTGAGGATTTGACTAAGAGCCGCCAAACCTTCATTGGCCGAACCATCTAGTAGTCGGATCATTGCATCAGCAAGGTTGGCTGGCATATAATAATTGCGGTCACTTCGTAGCCCATGCTTCTTGGCCAACAGGAGCTGTCGTGATCGTTTCGCGTTGCGAGCTGCACGATCAATGCCGCCGGGTGTCTGCTCAGAGTCTCCTGTCCATAAGACCAGGGGTTGCTGTCTCAGTAGGCTGATGACTGCAATTTCTCGGTCAGTGCCATATTGCTGGCCTTCATCAATGACCAGGAGGGAGAGCTCTTGCATAAAGCCACCCATTGTGGACCATTGCATGGTCAGATCCTGGGCTACCGTTCCTCCGGTGGCTAGAATTAACTGACACTTATTCAGCATTTGCCTTCTTTCTCTCGGGTGTATGTCGAATTTCGTGTGGGAGTAACTACTTTTGTTACGTTCTTGGTCTCCCACTAGCCTACCTATGCGCCCAAACACCCCCGACGGGGGGTCGAGCCATAGGAGGAGGTCAGCAAAGGATCTAGTACCGGAGTTCTCTTTACAGATGAATAGTATTTTGAGGCTGTCAGTGGCATCGATTTCAATCAAGGCTAGGATGAGGATTGCCATCGATTTCGACTTGCCTGCTCCGAAAAGCCCTTGGATACACAGGTCTAACCGATTGGTAAGCAACGCCATTGTTACTGCGCAGAGTGTGCCCAAGACATGTCCATCGAGCTCTGCGGCAAAGGATAGTGCAGTGGAGCGGGTCCAGGGGTGAAGCTCGCCCTCTACATGACATGGGATGAGCACTAGGCGTAGCAACTGGCCGCACAAATGCAAAAAATGTGATCTTTTGTTGCCATCCATTCCTTTCACTGCCGTTTGGACATTATAGATGCCTAATCCCAGGTGGTATCTGCACGGGGGGGTTTGCGCGACAGCGGTAACCTCTCTGGTAGGCTTGGTACATCCGAACATCCACATTGTGTGTAGGAAGAAGGTCCCTGGGACCGGGCTTTTCTGCCCTTGGACGGTAGCATCAATGGGATCCAGGTGCTGGCCGGAGGCCTCATACCAGTCTTGAAGGACTGCTAACTGTTCTTGTGCAAAAAATTCAATGGCTGGCCCTGAGAGAAAGGCTACTTCGATGAATCTGGGGTTGCACTGTCTGTATATGCGGGAGGCAGGCAGCTCATCTTTGCTTTTGGATGTGCGTGGCGTGATGGCTAGGACCAACCCAAATAGTATTTGAAGGTCTCCTTCGTCATCGGCTGGTTCTTCTGTCGTGCCTACCATGGCAACTAGCCTGCCCGTGCCAATGGGGCTAACTTTGTGATGGTGCGCATCGCTGGCTAGGAGGCTGAAAACTTCAGTTTTGCCAAGGCTTGGATGTCGGAACGCAAATGCATCTTGTCCGCCTTTGACTTTCCAGTGTCCAAATTCGCTGCCTTTGAAGAGGAATTCGAAGGTAATGGGTTGCCAAGGTTGACGGATAGGTCCTGCACTCTGCATTGTTAACCCTGTTTCATTATAGCCTTCGTTGGGGCTGAGCATGGGCAAATAGTAGTCTAACATGTAGACAGCCATGGGCAATTGCAAGGTGCCAAGGAAATGTTGAACCATGGTGGTATAGTTGAGCAACTTGGTCCTTGACGAGATGGTGACAGTTGCCAATGTGGCTAAGTATTGGGTTGCCTCTTGCTCCGTTTTTACCTCTGAGTTATGAACAGCAATGTGGGTGACAAGTGCCTGTGTCGTTGTCTCAGGGAGCTCGCACATTTCAGCTAATTCGCGCAGGAGTTTTTTGGCAGTCTTTGGGAGCTCGAAGCTACACCATGAGATCAGGCGGAGGGGAGCCTGTGAGTACACTTCGAAGGGGAGCACGCCTGGGGTGCCTTCTAGCTGCGCCATATCTGGTCGTCCCTCTGGGAGGGCAACTCGTGTCCAGTGCGAGTAGTTGTGTTGTGCAGTGCCTAGGTATGCTCTCCATCCTGTGATATGCGTGATTGCAAAGCCCCGTTGCCTGAGCAGTTTAATGTCATGGTTTGACGGGTTCCATACGCAAAGCTTGTCATCTGTATGGTGAATGAGGTGGATCTGTCGATGCTGAGACATGCTGTGTGTCGTCAGCAGCGATGGTGGCAGAGCAATGGCTGCTAGTACGGCTTTGCCTTCAACGTCTGGGAATTCCGAGAGGATGGTCTCCCATACCATTCCTGCGTACGAGCCAGCACTGTGTCCTCGAATGAAGAGAGCGCCTACCATGTATCCTGTTAATCTCAGAAGATCTACTGGGCGGATTTCAGGGGGCAGGCATACTCCGACCAGCGGATGTGCCACTAATAACTTAGTGAAAAGCCGCAGGCCATGCATGTACCCTGGCCACGGCGGTTTCCTATGTGCTGGGATGATATGACAGAAACGCAACAGTTTCATGGCTCGACTGATGATCTGTGCCTGCAATTGGTCTGCACTGGGCATTCCTAAGACACGGCACCAGGTGTGTGCACCTATGGGAAACATGGCGATGTGTAGCAGCAAATATTCTTGTGTGTGGGCAGTGCCTGCAATTGTGCCAGCCCTTGCATTCCAATCGTCCTGTTTACTAAGGGATGGCCCATACACATGCGCTTCCTTTTTGCAAGCGAGCAGTATGTCCCAATCGTCATCGAGTTCTCCTCCACCCAACCCAGTGCACTGAACGTCCAGGGACCCTGGGTCAGCGTCATTGAGTTGCCAGGAGGTATTATCCATGACAGTGATTTTCCAATCAGTGTATTTGGGGTCTGCATGGCTAGCAAGAACTTCATTGGTGGCTAGTTCTGCGTTGCTAGGGTCAATCTCCAGTCGTCGTTGCAGTGCTTCCAGGAGAGGGAGGATTTGGGCAGTAGGGAGCTGGAGGCTCGCGTGCTGGCCACAGAAGACATGGGCAGGCTCGCAAGCCTTGGGCCAGGGTGTGTGGTCATTGTTGCTATTAGGGGCTTCCACTGGCGTCCAAAGGCTCTGGAGCAGCAACACCTGCGTCTTGGTAAGACTGCGGTTTTGCGGGACATGCGGCTTGGCGACTATTTTACTCCCTCTAACGAAATCGCAGCCTGTGGGGTGTGTCCATAGCGGGGGTGCCTCCTCGACTCCTATGAGCGACACAGCAAGCGGTTGCAACCCTTTGCTTTGCCACTGTTGAAGTTGGTGTCCCAGGCCTACTTTACTCCCATGGAAGGCATGCACCATCGGTGGCAGGCTATACCCTATGGCTAACTCTTTGCTCTGGAACAAGTTGTCTCCTGGGAGACAGAGGATGGGGAAGTCGGCGGGGAAAACAGACATAGGGGAGAGTGCACCTTGCTCGAATATAGGGCGCGCCCAGGTAAGGAAGGGCGGGGTTCGCTCAACAAAGTCCGGTCTGAGGTATCGGCCA
The DNA here is from genome assembly GCA_947184155.2 of Cladocopium goreaui. NCBI lineage: Eukaryota > Dinophyceae > Suessiales > Symbiodiniaceae > Cladocopium > Cladocopium goreaui. Next base: position 64,517 of record CAMXCT020006557.1, on the reverse strand, counting down.
TCTCCGTGACGCGGCCATTCTCCTTGCTCCGGGATGGGGAATGCAATGGCTCCAGCCCATTCGCCTAGCATTGCCCATGCATGTGTCCAGTCAAGCGGAGTTCTGGCTTTACATCCTAGTAGAGGGGTGAGAAGTAGTCCGCCTCTCATCGCCTCCGCGGGGTCTTCTGGCACAGCGGTTGTAGCTAGGAAACTGGCTCGGCTATCTTGGAGTGCGGTGACCCAATCATCTGCTGATCTGCGGTTGGCGGGGTGGGCTATTCTTCGTGCTTTTGGGGCGGGTGCATCACTAGGAGCGGAGCCTTGGGCAGCAGTCAGGGGCATGAATGCATCCGGGGTTGCTTGGTCCATATTGACATCAACTTTATCGGTCGGGATATGCCCTGTCACAATGATCAAGCCGGCATTGAGTTCAGCTTTGGCTTCTGTGGCAAGGAGCACTGCCGGTGGGCACTGGTTAGAGCTGGCCATTGTGTTGTGTTGCATTGCTTCGGCTCTGCTTGCCTTGTCCGTCAAAAGGTTGACTAGTTCGGCTATTTCATACAGTGAGGTCGGCACGCAGTCGGAGTCGATTAGTGCAAAATTTACAGTGGGAAACATTAGACACAGCGCCTCCAAGGCTGCAGCACCAGCCCAGGTATAGTGGACCTGATGCAAACCTGTGTCAGCATTGATGGGAAAATGGATAGCGGTCGTTTTTTCCCTGTAGGGGCTAGTGACTGTACATCTGCCTTTGATCCAGGGCGCGAAATGCGGCCAGTAGGCTGGGGGATCAGTGCCTGCCAGTTTGCGGTTGTCCACATAAACATAAACGGTGGCATACTGTGGCAACCAGGAGAGATTATCCATTATCCACTGAAAGAGCTTCCTATGGTGGACCTGGCTGGCTGCTGGGCGTCGGATTCCATTCCCTTCGTCCACCATGATTGCTGGGTATGTCAGGGGTGACCGGGGCATTCGACAAGAGCCGACATCGGCCCATTTCCACCTTTGTTTGATATCGTCCATGCCGAGTGGGGTTTCAATTTCTTTTTCCGAGAGGAAAAGTTCATCGAGCTGGTGGCTTATTTGTGAGACCCCATTTACATCGAAGAAATCGATAGGTGCGGCAATTTCCCACTTCTCCCTTGGGGGAGGCTCAGCCCCTTGTTGGAAATATGGAGCGTCATCATCTGTCTCGAGGGCGTCAAAGTATTCCGTTTCGCTGTCCACTGACACATCCTCGACTGTTTTGTCTGGGACGGTTGGTTCTGTTGGTTCGATATCTGTATCTGAATCGTCAGGGTCAGGCGACGCCAGTGAAATGAACCTGTTTGGTGTCATAAGCTGCTGTAACATGCTGGCGCAAGCTTGACCCTGAACAGCCGGTACCCGGGTGTCAGGTGTCAAGTGACAAGCCGGAAATAGTGGATGCTCTCAGGGCAGGGAGTGCAAAATGTGTCAACTGGATTGGCAAGGCTAGGGAAAACCCGAACACCCGGCACCCGGGGTCGGGGTTCCCCGTTGCGGGGCCAGTCGTTGGAAGTGAAACAAATGAGGAAACAAAACAATCAAGGTTTGACTATCACCTTGGTGTGCGAATTGATGTCTGATGGCTGACCTAGCTATAAGAACTAGTGGAGCCACAAAAGCTGCAGTGCAAACAATTTACAATGACAATTCATGTAACCTTCTTTACCCAAAGTAGATGTGAGTTCGACAGGAGTTGGGATGACTGACGGTGACAGGACCTGGGGCACACGCCTAACCAAAACAGCTTAGTAGAAAAGAGTCCCCATAAATCCCCTTACTCTGATTTGTGGGGGTCATGCTTGAGTGGGTACTCTCCCATAAGGTAGGTTTAGGGGGTATTACCCTGGCACGCAGCTGCTTTTCTCTTGGCGCATCTGTGGGGTAGGCGGCATTAGGAATGGCACTGATCAGGTGGTTTCACACAGGCAGGTGCACGCAGTGCTAGCTGGCTGCAGGTTGGATCAGTCAATAATTTCCATTTCCATATCTGTGACAGGCGAGGCTTGCGGAGTGCCTGATGATTGGCCATCTTGCATTCTTTTAAGACGCTTCCTGATACGCGTCAGATGCTCGCGAGCACTGATAAGCCGCGTTTGATGGAAGACCACTCTTTCACAGGCTGTCTTCTCCATGTTCTGTAAAGTCGGGATGTCCGCTGCGGTGAGGTCAACATCCTGCCTGGATTCGCTGGCAGGCTCAGGGCTGCTAGCACCAGCGGTGTCAGTTGCTTGAGTCTCTGGCGATTCATTTGGTGTATCTGCAGGCGACGATTCTTCTGTCGGTGTGTCGTCGTGAACTGCGGGCTGCTCTGGAGGTTGCTGCTGCTCGTCATCTTTGCTGTGAGTTGCAGAGTGGAGGTCGGAGGATAACACGCCGGTACCCGGGGTATCCGTTTGTGGCTTGTTCGCGGGTAGGATCGATGGTGGGCCTGGTCTTTGGTTAAATAATGATTGTGCACTGATTTTAGCTGGCGGATTGCTTTGTGGTGGAGCCGAAGCTTCTGCCCCCACGCCCGTACTGGGATTGGTCGGTACGGCGGTTGCCGCGTTGTCTGTGTTTTGTTGACTTGCGGTCAGCAAATTGGCTGGTTTTTGGGTTTGCTTGACATCCGCAGGTCGGCTGTCTGCTAACGTCCGTTGGTTTGCTTGAGCAATAATAGACTGCAATTCCATATATTGCCGTTCTCGGTCAGCTACTTGTTGTGGCGTGCTCTGAGTACCCTTAGGATCCGGCGGAGTGGTTGCTTGCAGTGTTTGTACTGGCTGTTTTGCTGCAGTTCGTTCCGTCCACCTGGTTGGTAGCGGTGGAGGCGGAGGTTGTGCACGCTTCGCATGCTGAGAAGGTTTGAGTTGATCAATGCGTGGCTGAATTTCATCTCTCAATTCATGCGGGTACGACTCTCCTGTCTCAGCTAACCACTGTATAGTTTCTTCATGCAACCACAGGGTGGTTCTCCACAATGGGATGGTATTGTCATCATTAACCCAGAACAGTGGCTTAGGCGGTAGCAGCTCGTGGGCCTCCACGATCAAAGGCAGCAGGAAAGCTAATCTTTTTTGTTCATGGAAGATCATTGCTCCGCTCGGGTGAACTTTCAGGTGGGTATGGTTCCACACAAAGGGTTGCACGACACGCATGGTATGAGCGACATCATTAAAGATGGATAATCGAATTTTGGTGTACGGTGGTGCAACACCGTAGGCTTGTCCATCCCAGGGTGGTTCCAGAAAACCCCACCGCTCTTTCCGACCGTAGTTAACGGTATCCCAAAAGTTGGGTTCAAACTCTTTCTCAAGGGCATCAGCAAGAGTAGAAAAAATGAGCCATGGTACCTCGTCGATATACAATTGATATTCCACCAGCGTAAAATTATATGTTGTTTGGCAATCTCCTACCCATATTGTGCCCCTCACTGCAAGGAAGCGAACGTTGTTGGCATCTCGCATGTCCCAATTCATTCCAGCCGATATGTCAAGTAAGTGTTGATCGGAAACACTGACTGCGCCAGACGGAAAGGGATTTGGCTTGGGTATACCAGCAACAGGTACCCTGCAGTGGCAGCACTCTCCGGAGTGGAGGCTATTGCGTGGCGTATGGTTGGACCAAACGACAGGAACCACTCGCTATTGCGGGCAGCGGCCAAACAACGAGAACCCCGTGTTGGCTTGAATGTATGAACGGGCGAGCAAATGAAATAAAACTGGAGACGAGGAGGACCCAGGCAACTCTGGCTTATGCAGGTGCGGTGTCCTCGCAGTTTGAGCCAACGGCTGCTGACGGAGACAGTGAGTCATGGTCGGTTCAAGCATCAGTTAAACAAAAAGACAACCATTGCTGTGGTGGGAAGTGTATGCAACATGTTGCCGGTGTCTAGGTTGGAGTGAGGTGCATTGTTGTTCAGCTGCAGAGGCAGAAGACAGAGGGGAGCAGCAAGGAGTGGAGCACGTGGCAGGGGCGGCAAAGCATGACACAGGAGGGTGGCTATCGGTGCAAAGTATGCTATAGACGGTAGACCCTGAGGAGAATTGTTGGCAAGGAGGACGCATTGTTGAGAGGATATATGACCGTCAGGATGTTTAAACCAGGGTGATAATCATGAGTGTGCGAACCATGTGAGATGAGTAACTTGTAGAGTGAAAGCAGAGCTGAACCCTCACCATTACCCAAGGTGCCCTTGGGAACAGTAGAGGGATGAGAGGCACATGTGTCGTGTTCCTACCAGGCATGATGTGGGGGGCACTGTGGGGGGTGAGGGCATGAGGGACTACTTACGTAAATGAATTAACGTACGTGAAGCAGTTTCAATCAGCTTTATCCCTTATAAGGGAGATGTACCTACAATGTGACACTTCACTTGTTCGAGGGGTTCACTGGCAGTTTCGAGGGAGTACGGAGTGCTGACTGCATTGACTGTTTCTTGGCGGCAGGTTGGCACTCTGTGATCCAGGTCAGAAACTTCTATCTGTACATTGCTGCTTGGCACCTCATCGTATTAGTATACGCAGGATGCGTTGTTCCGTCGTGAGCATCGCTTGGTCACAACGGGTGATAAATCCACTTATCTCCAGGTGGGCGGTTCGTAATACTCCGCTTAGCACTTGCTCGTCAAACCCTATGTCGTCCAGGTCATCCATGGTTTCCTCCAACTGGTACTGCAATCTCGTGGCCAAAAGTTTAACACGATGGACGAAAAGAAGCTGCTGGAGTAAGGCACGAACATGGTCAGCAGTTGCGCTACGTGCTGCCGTAAATTCTGAGGCTCATTATTAGGGGTGAATTAGTCCCGGATAGGTGAGCAACAGAGAAATGGTTGCTTTGTGGTCACCGAGGCAGCAACACAGTAGGGGAGACATGTCAACTCACTCACGTCGGGCGTTCCCGTCGAGCGCGCAATTTGGCAAGAGCTTCCAAGGGGGTGGTGCAAATGTGTGGCGATCCTTGAGCATTGCGTTGTTTACGTTGGCAGTTGTGGGGTGTACGACGGGTGAGGGATAGGGCATGGCTACTGGCGGTATGCTTGAGGGTGTCTACGTATGCGTGGCGCGCCGCTGCAAGGGAGGTGACTTTGAACCATGGCTCATCGAAGAAAAGCTGATGCTTGGACAGTACTTCTTTCTCGATTTGCCTTACCATTTGTTCAGGAGGCGGGGGAGCAACTAAAAACCCATCGTGGAGCCACACCAAGGATTGTGTTGGGTGTCGGGCAATGAGGGCGTGAATGGTGTCCTCGACAATTATGGCTTCAAAGTGCTCTAGCAATCTAAAAGCGCTGTCATGATGGTTGACCAGGAACTCCGGGCGGAAGCGCGGTAGCAACTGAGTAGTCAGGGTTGTACTCAAGGACCAGAGTTGGCGAAGGATTGCGCTGACACTAGCACTGGGGGAGTCATCAACGATAGAGCTTAGATATCGGTATGTAGCATCAAGGGAGCTATTGATAATCCTCAGTGGGAGTTGCTTGATGGTGTCAGGGTAGATTGCTTCTACTTTTTGAATATAGGGGTCACGGGCAAGCTGCGCGCGAAACTCATCGATGGTTGGGAGGGGCACTAAGTCTGGCGCAAAGAGTAATCCCAGGCGTCGGACGAGTTCATAAAAGGATCCTTTGAGGTCAATTTCGCAATGATTTCGTCCGAACAATAAAAGCCTGGCGGCTCTCGGTAGTCGCTGGCCTCCTACGGTGCAGCAATATCTTCGTCCATGGTTGTCGGCAGCTTTGGGGGAATAGTCAATTTCAATACTGCAGTTTTGCGGTAGACACGGGGAGAGATAGGATTCGATCAGCTGGCGGTGATGGGGGTGGAGGGTCACGTCTTGCGGAGGAGACCGTGATCAATACTAGGCCTTTCCACTAGGGTAAGTATCGGCTGGCTCCAGGGCTGTTCAAAACTTTGAATGTGAAAGCCTCCGACCTGAAAGAGGCCCATGGGGAATGATGGTTTGATGGACACCGGCCCAGCATTCCGATTGAAGGCAGAAGGGTCGCTCCTATATTTAGCCAAAAGGAACTGAGAGGCTTGCCCTGCCAAATCATCCGCTATGCCGTTCGCAACTCGAGGCAGGTATATGAAGAGACTACAGGGGAGGTGCAGACTTACGGTCGCTCGAATGCTTTCCAATGGTTGGTGCATATCTAGTCTTCGGAGACGGCCTGCAAATTGGAAGTACTTAATGACAGGGAGAATATCACCCTGGATGACCACCTTGGGCGTGAGGCCGCGGCTCGATAAAAGCTGCTTGACGACAACAGACGTTTCCTCAACCAGATATAAACAGGCCATGATTTCTGCTTCTATATTATCTGAACAAAGCGGCAGAGCAACTGACCGACATGCAATAACGCGAGACCGACCACCTTCTATGACATATATGACATATCCAGCTCCTCCTAAGGTCTCCTCGCGCATACAACTGCCATCGAATTGGCCTACGATCTGTATCGAGGGCTCGGATGGTGTATCGTCGGGAGGGATTGCTAAGATCAACTCATTAGGACTGACGGATTGAAGAGCTGTGACTGTACAGAAGGAATCAGGCGAGTTGGGGCAGGCTGGTACAATCTTGGCATTAGGGCGGAATCCAGCGACCCGGGCTCGAGCCGGGGCAATTAGGCTAAGCCATGGATGTCCGAGTGGGAGCACTGCGATAGGCTGATCCGGGGCAATGGATGTAGTAGCTGTGCAAACTAGATCGGGAAGTGCTGCAGAGTGGAGGGTAACTCCTTCATTGGCGGCGGTTTGCATGTAGCAGGGATGAGTCTGGTTGTCTGCACTTGCACGCTGGGGTCTAGCCGGGGAGACCGACTCCGGGAGGAAGCGAGTTGGGATCGCTTGCAGAGCATTGTCATGTAGGCGGGTTAACCATTCAGGGACACTTAAGGGAACTGAGGATGATGCATGTTGCATGCCTCCATGCTCAAGCGAAAGTCGGCGGAACTGATGTAGAATGTGGCTCGCGATCACGCATCCAGCTGTGTTGGCTCGGGCTAGTTGATCCAATGATTTCACCGGGGTGGGGGAAGGTGACAAGATGTTGGCAACAAGGACGGGCACTATGCAGAAACGAGCCCAATGCTGAGAGGAATTATCTCCATGTCCGCACGCTACGCAGGGGGCGAGATTTCGTGCACGGTCACGCCATGAAGCAGGAATAGGAAAAGATCCCCGAGTAGATTCCGCGATGGCATACCAGGGGGATGTGGGCGGTATCCCCCATCTCTCACTACTGTACAGAGTGGTAGCATTGATATCGTGATTATGGCAGCATCTCTCACAGGCTGGGGCAAAATTGAGTCCGAGTGGGTACAAACGGAAAACGGGTGGGAATTCCACAGAGCTGGCATGGCTGCTCAGCCTGAAGAGAGCCTGCAAGACGAAGCCGAAGGCATTCATCATCATCCTCATTCACTGCCCACCGTAAGACAGCAAAGCGTGCAACCCCATTAACAGCAAGTTTCGGCACTGTGGCTAAATGGGTTAACCAAGCCCACGATACTCCGCCTGGTAGGAGTTGTAAGCTTACTCTAGACTGCAGATACTGCAGCGCATGCACTTGGATGGCTTCGTAAAGACTGAATTTAAGCTGGCGGAGGAATTGAAATCGTTTTTTCCTGGTGTTTTGTCCTGCAGTTATGCGTAGCAAGTTGCCGACTGTGTCGAGTCCGAGTAGGGGGATCCATGTTCGGAAGATGCGTTGGACAACCGCTCCTTGCCTTGTCCCTACATCCGGGTACCCCGGTGAGAGAAAGGCAGTAGAGCCATTCTGTCTAAGCCAATAACCCAAACACGCTGCAGTGAGTGTGACCGCTGGGTCTAGCGCTGGAGCAATACCTAACCACCTAAATATGTGTGGGAGATACCGTGCGGCCAACCATGGCCTGCCGAGGATAAGTTTCGCAGAGCGTTGCTGGTATAAATTGATGTCGTCCGGATTAAAGCCAAAGTATGTACTTTGATATATATTAAGGGACAGAATAAAGCAGTTATTGGCAAGGCTTCTTTGCACCACGGAATGAGCAGGTGTGGCGAAAAGGGCTAGCCGATGGTTGGCTTTGGACATGGCTTTGGGGTTAATGGCTTGTGTGCCTCTAAGCTCCTCCACCGGGGCCCACCCTTGATGGCTACGGGCATATTTACCATATAGGAGCAGACCCAGCGCAGTAGTTTTTCCCTCAATGAGATGGGCTCCCCAGCTGGAACATTCTAGCGCATTCAGAGTACTTTGGGAGGCTGGGTGGTTAACCAGTACGCTACACTTGTTGGAACAACTACATTGTACGAGGAAGAGTAGGTCAATTTTAGCAAGATGCCCTCCGGCTAAGACTGAATCAACCTCTGCTGGGGTGAGACACACAAACAAATTAGCTCGGCACACAATGGTGGTGGTGCTATACCCTGCTCTGTGAACCAATGCTTGCCGTAGTGTAGCATGACCTGGTAAACTTTGTGTCCATTTCAATGGAGGGTATTGGTCGATCTGGCCAGAGCTGGCTGCATGCATATTGATTCCACTGGTCCGCCAGCAGTGGTGTTCATCTATTTGGATGCCGGCAGATTTCAGACGGGTACAAGCTTGCCAGGCATCTGAGAGCCATTGCATGCCGGCTGTGGTATCTCCCACCATGGTGGTGTCATCCACATACCCTTGAACTGCCAGCATGCCGGGGATTCGGTTGAGATAGGTCAAAACAGGGTCCATGGCAACGCAAAAGAGCAGGACTGAAAAAGATCGACCCATGTCAACACCTGTGACAATCATTTTTGAGGGTAACAACCTGCCTTGGACCTTGTGCCTACATCTTCGGAAGAGGAGTATATGCCGGGTATACATGATGATCCACCAGGGGGCTTTACATGCTGATAAAATTTGCAAGATCCAATAGGGGTTAATTCGCTCGAATGCTTTGGAAAGGTCCAATGACAGGCATGCACATGGTGCATCTTGGTCAAGGACAGATTGGACGGTTTGGACAGCACTTTGCGGTTCGCGAAAGACATTTAGCACTGTTTGAGAGGGGTGGAGTAACGGAGCAATGGCTCTGGTCATGACTGTCGCGATGCTTCCGTCTATTACTCTCTCAAAAGTCGATGGCATACCCAATGGACGGAAATTATCAGCAGTGGGGCCCATTTTGGCTTTCGGGATCCATGCTTGGACCGAGCAAGGGGGGGGGACTGAGGATCTACAGATATCATTGAGATGCGTAATCATCGCATCAGATGATACGCCAGGGTGGAGTCGCCATGCCGCATAAGGTATTCCGTCTGGACCTGGGGAAGAATCGTTGGTGGCAAGAACAGTTCTGATTAGGTCTTCCGCGCCGGGTGGGGGAACATGTGGCCAGGGCTGGGCTTGTGCTTTGTACTGCTCCAGGTAGTCTGTCCACTCAGGATCATATTTAACAGGCGGTTGGAACCAGAACTTGCGGGTGGCGAGCATGGCTGCAGACAAGTCCAGGTCGGTTTGGCACTGGTTACCTGTACCGTCCAGGATAGGACCATTATAAAAGACTGTTCGCGGGCAGCTAGCTCTCAATCTTTGCCACAGAGGGGCATTAGTGCCTAGGCCACGACTGCGGGTAGTTTCCTCTCTATTCCTTGTGATAAGATGCTGTTGTTGTAACTGAAGATCAAGGAGCTCGAAACATTTCCAAAGGAAGGTACGAGGAACCGTGATTACAGTGGATGATTGGCAATATTCTTCCAGGGCAGGGCGGAAGCCTGGAAGGGCCGCCAGCAGCTCTCGTAGCAACCGTTTAGAGATATTGAGAAGTGGTCGATCAGATTGGAGATGCTTCCTCAGAGTGTTGAAGTCCCGGGGTCGCTTGGGGAGTGACATCCACCATTGCCATAATAATGCCTGGAGGGATTCAAATGTGGGCTGGGAGACCAGACAAAGTCGGCGAACCAGCGATTGGAGTGACGGCCACACTTGGCGGGTGTCATGCCGGTCCTTGCCCGGTTGGAAGACACTTGCTGGTATGGTCATGTGTAAAGGCAGGTCCGGGCTACTAGAAACTGGTGGCCTGTGGCGCAACTGGATGGATATGCATGCATGCCCGGCAGACTCAAAGAGACGATCATAGAACACCTGATGTTGGATTAGCCCACGGTTCATATATTCGGTCGGAAGAATGACTTTGTCGATTGATGACGAGCCGTTAGGGCCCCAGAAGGTCGGTTCATCTTTGACGATGTCGTCACCCTGAGCACAACTTAAAATGCGGTGCCAAGCGTCAAGGGAGAGGTGATGACCATGATTAAAGTCTCCGACAATGAAAAAGGGGTCAGGGTGATCCTGATGATCAGTTAACCATTTGGCAAGCGCCTCACAGTCTTCTTTAGCGCTGCTGGGATGACAATAGGCCGAAATCACCCAAAAGCAATCGGTTCTGGTCTGAACTTGTGCGGCAAGGAGTTTGCCAGGTGTGATAACAATTTCTTGCAGTAGTCTAAAGGAGCACGGAATCAATATGGCTACTCCTCCAGACAGGCCTCCATTTTCTGTAACAATCGATGGGGAGTGTGCAATATTAAAGCCTGGATAAGTTTGGAGAAAGTTTGTAGCAGTACTCGCCGTCCATCTGGTTTCTTGGAGGCAGACAATGCCATGCCGAGCCCGGCGGAGAATGGCCTGTGTCTTAGGATTGGTCCATTGCAACGTTCTCCAACCTGATACATTCCATGTGGTTAAATGTCGGAGGGCAGTACAGCAGTCTTGTTTCTTTTCTAGACGATATTTAAGGACTTCAGCACAAAGGAGGCTAAACTCAGAAGAGTTGGCCAGTGCTTGTGCAAGGAATTGTCTAGATTGGGAGAAACATTCACTGCGGATGCCACATTTATTAGCCACTGTCTGGATGTCTAATATTGGCCACGGCGCGGGGATCTGGAGTACATGCGGCAGAAAAGAGAGTGATTGCAAGCAGTGAAGGCTTTTTGGACATTTGGTCATGAATTGAAGTGAGTACAACGCTCGAATTTGCCGGGACCACGCGTTGCGAAATTCGAGCAGCAGAGGTTTCGCAACTGTCCCGAGGCGCTGCATGGTTACTGGTGACACTAGATCAGGGAACAAACAAAATAAGCAAAATCTGGGGGGGCATCGTCTGTGCACCAGCTGCGTGCGAGTTCCTGACTGATTTTCCCAATAGGGTTAATATGTGGAAGATTGTCACTATGCTCTGGGTACTTGAAGACACGGTTATCAATAGATGCTTTGATCAGGCATGTTTGGTATCCTTTCGTGTCATCAAACTTCCAGTCGTGTGCAGCAGCAACGGCGACATTACCTTCATTGTTAATAAACAAACAACCATGAAGCTCAGGATAAGAACCTGCTGCCGTGTGTATGTTGCAGGAGGCTTGTTCGACAACACAAGACAGAAAGCAAACAATGCACTGGTTATATAGGAATGTGCCAATAAATCGATGGCAAATCAGGTATTGTCCTTTGGGTCCATAAGGAACAGCAAACCAGATGCAGTTGGGGTTGGCGCATTGGAACGGGATAGGTGCTGCCGTAAACACCACAGGGTGAGGCAATTGCTGCCATGGGATGTCAACCCGGGTATGACAATTCCACGCAGCTGTGTCGAGGTGAAAAGTACGTGAGCGTGGGAATTGAACACAGTATACCGTCCATTTGGCAGGGGCGTCACCGAAGGTAGCAATATGTGCTTGATCTTCCCAGTCAGCAATATGAACAAAGTGAACAGAAACTTGCTCATGATGTAATAGGGAATACAACCAAAGCAAAATTTGTGCCATGGTGGAGGTGCACTGTCCAGCAGATTTAAGTTTGTGGGAGATCCATTCCTTGGCCTGTGGACAATGGCGTTCAACTACAGCATCATAATTATGACCAAAGAAGAATTGTAGCAGATCTTCAGCTCTTCCAATCCCTGCACCGAAAAACTTCATTCCTATGAGGATGCTTTGCATTTGCTTCTTCTGAAGGAGTTGAATTGCAGTTGGCGAAAGCTGCGATGGTGGTCTGTTGTCCATGACACCTAGGTCGGCAGGGTGGATCTTACGGGTGGCAGGCAGTAGTTGCTTGGGCAGTACGGTCGGCATGACTGGAGTTAAGTGGCCTTCGAGCGAATGACTTGGAAATTCCGGCATTGGATCAAGACCAATTTGTTTGGAGGAGAAATCACGGATACGTTGTTCTCGTGCCAGGGTTTGTACCTGTTCACGCAAGGCTTGGTATTGAGCGCGAGCTTGTTTCGGGTGAACGACTCCGGACCATGCATGCTTGGTTGCTGATTCAGCAGGTTCGGTAAGCCAGCTGCGTAGACGCTCAGGGTGCCCTACGGCTGCTTGAATATATTCCGGATGAAAGCTGTTGCCGCAATAGTTTCTAACTGTAAACTCGGTGAGCAGCGAACGATGAGCATGGACCCGGTCAAAATGGTTGTGTAACCCAGCTAATTTTTCGACCTCATCGCAGAGCAAGATTCGCATAGGTGCTTTGATGTGGGGATGATGGAATATTGGCAGAATAGCACGGACAAGCCGGTCTCTATCAATGGTGCTCACATTTGTTTGTCGGAGAGGAGAGACTGTAAGAATCGATTCCATGCACGCAGATAATGTGGCGGCAGAGATTTCTCAAAGTCAAGGGCAGGGATTATGTCACTGGAATGCATTTTGGCTTTGAGTTGGAATTGAGCTTTATCTCCCCAGAAAGGGTAGTCCCATATAAGAGAAATTGGTTGATATGCTGTCCAAGATAGCTGATATACATTGTGTCCCAGGACTGATCTAACACGGAGGAGTGGCCCAAAGGGAATTGGATGACCATTAAAATCCAACAAAGGCCCTTCTATGTCATTCGGTTCAAGGACAACCGTCCTGGAGACTTTGACACAGTCTTGGTAGTTGCGAAAGTAAAATCTGTTACGCCTTATGCCATGTGTATTCTTGGGGTCAACGCGGAAGCTATCGGGAGTCGAATCAGGATTAAGCCCGAGGGCACGCAGGATTGCTTTACGATGGATGTCAAGCATTGCACCTGCATTTTCAAGCAGAAAGCGAATGTATTCCAGCGGATAATTCATTTGCAAAAGCCACAGGATTACATGGACATAGTAGAAAAGGGAGCTACAATGACCGGTGAGTCCGAGGAGCCCTTTCAGGGGGCCGGCTGGGGTTAGATCCTGGCAGGGTGAGCCAGCAATTACAAACCAACGGCACTGCGGCCCAGCTAATGCAAATGCTTCCTTAAGTACTCGACATTGGTTTCGAAGAAGCTGTCGCACATCGTCAGCATAAAGCGTATAAGTGTCCTTGCTGGATTGGGTCCACTCACCGTCAGTTCGAAGAGAAAATTGTTCACCAACGAGCTGCCTGAGGATGGGGTCACATTCTGCAACAATGATGATGCGTGGGGCACATCCGATAGCTTTAGTGATGGCCGGAATAGCTGAGCCTACGCCGTCAAAAAGGCTAATGATAGCGTATGGGTGAACTTTGGAATACTTAGCCCTTTTGGGAGGGGATGCATCTTTTTCCTTAGAAAGGGAACTAGGGGAAGCACCACTTTCGCCACTGACTGGAGGGCGTAGACTATCAGTATAGCTACAGGATGGGTTAGTTTTGTTGCAATTATCATTGGGGCGTGACCGGACAATCTCCGTTGGTGCATGCTCATGCGGTGGACACTGGGCACTTGCGTTAGTACTGACCGGTGTCAAAGCCTCATTTTCATGAGGGTGAGGGACAGCGACAAGCTCTTTACTACCTAGGTCTGCATGGGATGGTGTACCGTTATTGTTTTGAGGGGTGTCCGTCAGACCAACTGTGGGTACCCCACAGTGGTTTTCTGGCGTGCCACCCGCGATGTCGTTGTTCTGGTCAGCATGTGGAGGGTGTGTACCAGCATGAGGAAACGGCGGAACAAGTCCAACCATGGGTACCCCATGGTGGCTGCAATGACCGTTGCCGGCCGGCTCATTTTGCAGAGGGGGGGACGTGTGTTCGTTTCCTGGCGGGTAACCAACCACGGGTACCCCGTGTTGATCATCCGCCCCACTGTGTGCAGGGTGAGTGTGTTTCGGGGTATCGGTATGGTGAGGGTTCTCACCTGGCGGTGGGGGATCAATTGGCTGACTATCCAATGCTTCAGTTGACTTGTTCGGAGTATTATTATTTCCAAACTTCTTTCTTGAAAGGCTGGAGACCTGATATCGTCTGGCACTAATGCCGAGGGCATTCTTGGGTTTTGATTTTGGTTTTCTGGGGCGAGGAGACTGCTTGGTACACTGAAGTGTGGCAGGTGCAATGGCTTTATACTGTGGAGGTTGGAAAGAGTAAGGCTGATGATCATGTCGTCGAAAGACAAAACCCCAGACAAAGGAGGTTGCTTTTAGTTGTTCGACCGGGATCCATGCATGGCCTCGGAGGTTGTCATAGACGAGAACCTGTCCTTCGTTCAACCGTTCAATGATAAGGAAATGGTGTGAGGACTTTCCTTGAACAATGATGATACCAGTGACGATGAAAGATTGAGAAACAGGATTTGCACTTAGGGTGGGAACATTGAAGAGCTGTCCAAGGAGGTCTAAAGCCTTGGTAGCAGTTGGCAGTTGCTCAATGGGGCTCGTAATTTTGAGGGTAAAAATCAAGCAACCTTCAATTTCTTCATTGTTCTGTTGGTCCTGGTTATAACAGTCACTGACGTGAGAAAAACCAACATCCTCTCTGTCCAGTGCAAGGCGCGGAGCCCGATCTGCAATCATTTGTGGAAGATCAATGGTATCATTCTCCAGGTTAATACTCAACATTGTATCGAACAGAGCGGCTGAAACCTGGCCCGATGCGTTGCATGAAAGGCAGTTCACCTGAAATTGCGCAAAGAAGAGTTCGCTATGGTCTGGAAATAAGTCATCACAAGCTGCAATGATAGCGGTGTCAAGGTCAGAGACCTGTCCAGGCGGAAAGGCGTTCACGTTCAGGTAGCTAGCAAAAGCAGCGCAGACTTCTCCTATGCTTACTCGTCTTCCTTGCACAGTAGCTGTCTGGTCAGCCCATGTCCATCCATTGCCGATAGCACATAAGACTAATTCTCTGATGTGGCCATGAAACATGTTATCATTCCAAGGTGCATGGGTGAGGACACGAAGTGCAGTAACCGCATAGCACATGTAGCTTGGGAATTTAATGAGATAACACGTTGCAAGCTTGGCAAAGTAGTCGCAGTCAGCATGGGAAAATGAGCTGGGCCATCCAGTGATGATTTCTCTATTGGAAATAAGGAGGCTACTGCTTTGTTCGCTGCCACAGAGGATGTTGTCGATAGGGCTATGTGTGGCCTTGACAAAGATCACTTCATCGCCAGGAGCATGTTCATTAGCATTGTCATCTAGTTGCTGATAGGCGGCATTTTGTGTTAAAAAGTCAAGGACAGTTTCAGGTGGCTGATTAGGAACATTCCTATGCTCATCTTTGCTGCGGCTCGTCTGTCTGCTGGTCTGACGACTCTTTTGTGTTGGTAAGCCAGCTTTTAAGGAAGGATTGTCAGAATGATCTCGTTGTTTAGCCGTTGGGTCATTGGCGAGGCATGTAGGAGGGTTGGATGGTCCTGTGGCCTGAGGCGTGGAATGGGTGCAAGTGGGTCTGTGGATGGCATCATTTCGCTGGGTGGGGCAGTCCAGTGGTAAGGGTTGCACAGTGGCTTTAGGTACAAGATTTGCTTGGGCAGTAGGTTGGGAAGTGTCACTCAACCGTGGGTACCCCACGTTGGCGACATCTTTGTGGTCAGTGGGCATATTCGCATTGTGATGCAAATGTTTCGCCTTGGGGGAACTGGGGTTGTTCATAAGGCCATCATGGGCATTTTGTCCTGGTTCGTGAAGGTGATTCTGACCAAGGTTGGCCGTGGCAAGGTTGTTGTCAGAGGCAAGGGGGTTATGACTATGGAGGGTATCATTGTCTTGTTGGGAGTCTTTGTCAGGACTATGAGTGTTGTCGTCAACCGGATCAAGAGCTGTTGCCACACATTCCATGGGTACATCCTCACAGTGTTTGCTAGTATCTGACTGAAGGTGCGTTTCCGGAGGTTCTGGGTGTTTGCCGTCATTTGTTGGCACAGGCTGCATTTCAACGTCACCCTCAGGGGGTGTTTTGGGGGATCCTCTAACCTGCCTGGGTTTGTGAGGTGGGCGATAAGTAGGTCTGCTACCTGCTGGTATTGGACTCGATTGCCAATGGGAGGGTACACTCTTAGCGCTGTTCATTCCATGACCGTTTGGAAAATTAGCAGTCGGTGTGGTATTAGTATACTGCTCTTTCAATCCAGCATGGATAGTGCCAACATTAGGGGTTCTTTGTGATGGTACGATACAGGCATGTGCCTCTCGGAGGTGACAACATTGCGTTTTGTCGACGACCTGCGATATTGAAATTCCAGGTGGGAGTGTGACAAAAATTGAGGAGGGTTCAAAAGTGCGGATGATCAATTCATCGTAGTATCGTACCTTCCATTCACCACGCTCGAGGTGGATAGATTTCAAATGAAAACACTGTTCTGGACCAAGTACGATATGATAAAAAAGCCACTTCTGGTGGTCCCTATGCTTGATAAATTCATGATGAAGTAAATCAATCTTAACAGTGTCAGGGTTCGTCACAAAGGATTCCTGGATGAAGGAGTTGTCACAAAAATTAACTTTTTGTAAGCATTCCATCAAGGGCATATGCAACTCTTTAGGCGAGAAAAACCACGCAGGCGGTTGAGACGCAATGGCAATGATGTTGGTGAAGTCCTGCATAGAATCAATGACAGTGGTACGCAAATCATAGTATCTTTTGGCTGACTGTTTCTTGTTTTGTTCGAAGGAAAGATGACTGATTCTGCCTTCTTTAGGGATCATTTGTTGAGCAATGACTTTGTTCCAGTGATCCCGTCTAGTTTCGACTTCAGTAGGGGAGACATCAGCACGAAAATCTTCCGCAGAGGGGCACTGGTGCTGAATTACAACTTGGCAAGGGTCACAATCCAGTGAAAAAGGTAGAGGGTCTTCATGTTTAATCTCGATGTCAAAACACAGACACTTTTGCTGCGACCGGTCAACCTGGCACCAACGAATGGAAAAATTAACAGCCCCCATTTTTTGTTTTAATAATTGTACCAGAGATGATTGATCTAATTGGTCAAGTTGATCCTCAATACATATTGATGGGGGAATTTCAGCCCATAGAATTTGTGCAGGTGCATACTGAAAGGAACCAATCTTGCCAAATTTGACTTGAAAATGATTATAATCATGGGCGGTCTGTGTGCAATGCGGTTCTGATCGCAGCATGTGGACAGTGAAAGCACCCTGTTTAGGCCCAATAGGTAAATGAACGTCAAGTGGAAGAAGGGCTAAGTGAAGGTTAATGACCAGTGACGGCGGCCCAAAGATGGCAAGTCTTCTATAGTTCATGAAATGGTACCTCACTTCAAGGTTGGCTAGTTGGACAAGAATTTCATTAAGCACCGTGTTCGGAAAAGCCTTCAAATCCAGTACTGACATAGTGATTCCATGTGGAAAATGCTTTTGGAATTCTGTGTCATTCCATGGAAAGAAATGCTTTACCTGACACTCTGCAAGTCCATGCGACCAAGCGGCATCAACAGTTGGCTGAAGGATCTTCTCAACAAGCTCGATGTCTGCCAGGCAATCATTGGCAATTTGGACAGTGAGTGAGGTGACATCAATCTTATCTGATATGCGATGGCATCCATTGGGTCTTCTGAAGTCAATATAGTTAACAGCAGGCAGACTCTGAAGTTCACTAATAGTCTGGTGTCGTTCAACAACAGTTCTGGGAAAGACATACTCCAGCGTTCTGCAGGGTCGAGACCAAGAAACCTGACAGTGTTCAGCATACGGTTCAACCTGGCATGCAATGAGATATTTCTCTTGGTTATTTGCGGGACAAAAAGTAACGCCAAGATTTTGCATGAAACCGACATGTTGAACTTTATCATTGAGAAGGTTGTATAACCATGCAGAAGCTTCAAATTCACTGGTACTGCTTGAACAGGTGAAAACAAAGTGAACAGAGATATCTTTGTTAAGGCATATGTCAATGAATTTTTGAAGGACATAAGCTTTGGGGAGTAAGAGGCAGAGGCCAACTCCTGTATCACTATGATCAAAGGCTTCTTCATAAGTGATCACAGTGCCTGAATATCTGTTCGGATCAATATCACTGGGACAGTTCGCAACGAAAAGATGTTCTTTCCCAAGACTCGACACCAGCTCAATGGCATGCTGTTCAACAGTTTCATGAGGGTTACTGTTCATGTTGTCGACTATAACCCAGAGTACCCCTGGGTACAGTGACAACGCAGAGGCAGGCCAGAAGGGCAAACTGGGCAGTGCAAGACGATAACAAGAACAAACAAAAAGACTACACTGAGTACCCCAGTGAGCCTTGTCAATATAACCAACAAGATCACAAGTAAAAGAACTACACTGGGTACCCCAGGAGTCCTTAAACAAGTGGGGTTCAAAACAGGTGTGTTCAACGGATGAAAGCAAGTAAGTCAAAAACGAGAAGGTAAATCTTAAACAAACAAAACTAAGATAAACCCCCCCTCCCTTATTCTCTTATCAACAAAAACAGGTTGACGGGCACCTTTGTGCTCTTCCTACGGCAGTACTACCCTAGCCCCTTTATACTGGTGCCCCCAAAATTAACTCACGCAAATCACCCAAGATGGATGTTTGCCCCTTGAGTTAAAATCAGGTTACCCAGTCCCACGGGGTTTGAGCCGATACAGCCTTGAGCCAATGGGTACGGGCCTCAGTATGGCCAAACTAAGCTCCCTGACGTCACCAGTGACATGGTGTAGAGGGTGAAGACCCCACACAGGGCCAGTAGCCTTTGTTGCCATGAAACGAATGACGGAAGAATATCAAAGCTCATCCACACTCCCAGCATGAAGGCAGGGCAACTAAGCCGTCACAGCTGCAACTTTCTTGTTGCTTGGTAGGGTAGCGCGATGTCAAAGTACATCTAGCCATGGTGCCCGTCGCCGTTTTGACCTTCGTTTAACCAACGCATGAACCGGCCAAATGACTTTCACCACACTTCCCCATGATTCTCCTCAATAAAGGTGGCAACACTGTGAGTGATGTACTGAACGCCCAGCAGCTCCAAGTCTACGGAAGACCCTGAGCACAGCCTCGCCCAGAGGTATGGAACGACCGACCCCTGATAAGGATGCCGCTGTACATCGCCTTGCAAAGTCCATCACTCAACTGACCCTATGCCAGGTCACTACCAGGGAAGTCGATGATGCCACCAAACTTCTGGAGAAGGCGTGCCAGAAGCTCCAAGGCATACAAAACATCCCATCCCAAAGGGTCACTGACCTTGAAGCAACCATACGCCAGCTTCGCCAGATTGGCTGTATATTGGACAGTTGTACAATATCTGCCAGTTACGAAGTATCCCAAGCGCAGAAAGCCATACTGCTTCTTGATCATGCAGCCAAAGGAGCCAGTACGTCATCGGAAGAACTCAATGCACAGATTTCACCACGCACTGATGACGAGCACAATCTCCCATACCACGAAGACTACTTGCAAGAGCACTAGCACAGTGGTGCTCGCTGCAACCGCAATGTAACGCTGATGCTTGAAAAAGGACAACTGAGCGGACTTTTTGCAAGAGTAATAGTACACTGCAACTCACTCCAACTGCAGAAAGCTATGAGAGATGTCCTTGCCAGTTATCTTTCACCGCCCTCTCACTTTAGTCGTTATTCAAGTGAACTACCCCAGGCACAGTGCCTTGATGCACTCGTGGCAATGCACATGGATAACCCTTGAGGGTATGATGATTGGAAAAGCACTGCTGAACGGACTCTGAGTGTGCCCTGAGTGCCGTAGCCTCGCTGTCATTTTCACCTTAGATCATGTTTCACTCTTCTGTTTCACTGCGGTAGTTTTCTCACCACTTCGTTGCGACCCGGCTTTGTCGGTGTTTGCTTCAAAGTGTCAGGGTGAATGTCATGCCGTGAAGGCTGCTCTTTGTGATCTCGGGGATCCTGGCTGGGGGGATCCCTGGTTTCCGCATTGAGCTTTGTTGCTTCCTGCACCCGCTGGAGTGGCCCATTGTGATTTTGGGGTTGGTCTCGTTGTTGCATATTTTTATGGGCCTGCATCTATATGGCACACAAGATGTCATTATGCATGTTTCGAGATGATAGTAAGTTATCACCTCCTGCTTTTTTAGATCTTTTCACCCATAAACTGGTACTGGTCACGTCACCGCTCTTTGGTGTGGGTGGTTTTTTTGGTTGTTTGTTTCGGTTTTTGTTTGTCGTTTTGTTTCTTGGTGTTTTTCCGGGTTTTCTTGCTGAGCGTGACAGCCATAGGACTATGTATCGGTCCTCCATCAGTTTACTTTTGCGGCCGCTACAGGAATGGCCTTTGCGTGACTTAATTAAGCTTTTAATCCTAATTGCAACATGCTCTCAAACATGTTGAACGACCTGGCGGAAGCCATGAAGGCGTTGGAAGGAAAAAAAAGCCGTCACAGCTGCAACAGATACCCAGAGGGAGGCACCAGCACGCCAAGGTACAAGCTGGACCAGAGCACCACACGAGACAACCCGCGGGGGAGGGAAGGCAAAGAGGACGGAGAAAGGAACCAAAACAAAGGAGGGCAGACAACAACAGAAGCAACAGGGCCCACCCAAGCACAGCGAGGAACGCAACAAAAACCAGGAGGACAGCGAGAAGCACCAACAAGGACAGCCACTTTGTGCCCTCTTGAGTGGCCGTCCAACTATAACCTTCTGAGATTGTGGCACACGCCCAAAAGTTTCCACCAATATGCTGCACAGCTCAAGCAACAAGTACAGCATCAACATATGTTCACTTCTGGGAGGTCAACCGCTGAGTTAGCAAGCAGAGTGCTGTTCCAACGACCAGCTCATTTTTTTCCTTCCAACGCCTTCATGGCTTCCGCCAGTTCCAACGACCAGCTCATTACCTACCGGAAACGATTCTGCAACAGCACGTGCGAGAGCGCGTCTTCCCTGACCGGAAACTGCGCAGGAGAGCACCAGACAATGACGTGGCACTTTTGAAGCTCAATGCAACGAACTACGTCGCGTGGCTGCAGTGAATGAAACTGAGAACCCTGTCTCCTTTGCCATTGGGAACAGCTGGAACGATACTCTCCGTGCAGACAAGCAGCACCACCTCGAATACACTACACGAAGTCAGACATAGCCCCCTTTCTTCCTCCTCCCCCATTGACTCCTATCGCAATTTTTGCATTGTCTCATTGTCCTACCGGCCTGATCCAGTTTTCTCTTTTGGCCCCCCCTTGCTGCGGTTGGTGGGGGCCCTTTTTGCCCCGGTAGGGACCTACTTTTGGCTCCTCCTCGTCCGGTATGTCCCTCACCATTTTGATCATTTGGGTTCGTCATTTTCACTGGCGTATCTTTCCGTAGACGTGACAGGTGCACTGGTGTCCCATCCTCCCAAGTGTATGGTGTTTGGGCATGGCTCTCTGTACTTGTGTGTCTGTCCGTAGACGTGACAGGTGCACTCGTACCTCTCCAATGCATGTTTTTGTTGCTTTCATTCGTGTTTTGTGCACGCCCCTTTTCCGCGTTTTCTTTTCGATTTGCTTCCTGCTTTACCTTGGTCAAGCGCACTATGCTCTGCACTAACCTTGTCTGTGCTGCTCTCTGTCTCTTTGGTGGGTTTGTTGTCCCTTGCATGTGTTGCCCTGGGGCTCGTGGGATTGTGTTGATTTGTGCTCTGCTTCCACATTTCAGGCGTTAGTCCTTTGGGGGATGGTACAATTACTTCTAGGTTGACTCTGGTGGGTCCCGTGGGTTGCAGGCCCATCATGATATAGGGGTCCACTACCCCATGTGTGTATCCTCGGGTGAGTTCTGAAAAGCAGTCAGCTGCTTGGAATTCCTCATCCAGGGCCAGGCTCAATCCTGGAGCGTTTTTTGTCAGTAAATTTAATTGCCTGCAATACTTGGTCAGCCGCTTCTCTCTGCAACCCCTCAAATACTCGATGGGGACAGGAGAAGGACACCTCAAGCGGGGCTTGGATAGCACCGCCTGCTTCACCTAGAAAACATGGTGCAATCTTGCTGGCCCAGCTAGCCGGAAACCACGCCAGTAAGGCCGACGCCCCGCTGACCACCGCCGGTGGCTTGATGAGTTGCCTCAGCAGACTAATGACTGCAATTTCCCGGTCAGTGCCATGTTGTTGGCCTTCGTCGATGACCATGAGGGACAACTCTTGCATGAAGCCGCCCAGCGTGGACCATTGCATGGTGAGATCTTGGGCGACGGTGCCTCCTGTAGCCAAAACCAGCTGGCACTTGCTTAGCATTTGTCTTCTTTCTCTCGGGTGAATGTCTAATTTGGTGTGGGAGTAACTGCTCTTGTTACGTTCTTGGTCCCCGACTAACCTGCCTGTGCGCCCAAACCCCCCCGATGTGGGGTCGAGCCATAGGAGCAGGTCAGCAAAGGATCGAGTGCATGAGTTTTCCTTACATATAAACAATATCTTGAGGCTATTGGTGGTGTCGATTTCGATCAGGGCGAGGATGAGGACTGCCATCGATTTTGACTTGCCTGCACCAAAGAGTCCTTGAATGCACAGGTCCAGCCGATTGGGTGAGTAATGTCATTGTCACTGCACATAGCGTGCCCAAGACATGTCCGTCCATTTCGGCAGCAAAGGAAAGTGCCGTTGTGCGGGTCCACTGATAGGGTTCTCCCTCTACATGACATGGAATGAGGACGAGGCGTAGCAGTTGCCCGCACAAATGCAACAAGTGTGATCGTTTGTTGCCGTCCATCTCTTCAACTGCTGTTTGGACGTTGTAGATGCCTAGGCCAAGGTGATACCCACAGGGGAGTCTGCGCAACAGCGGTCATCTCGCTAGTGGGCTTGGTGCATCCAAACATCCACATAGTATGGAGGAAAAAGGTGCCCGGGAGTGGGCCCCTGTCATCCCTGACTGTGGCATCTATGGGTTCCAGGCTCTGGCCAGAGGCAAGATACCAGTCTTGAAGTACTAGGAGTTGTTCTTAAACAAAAAAATTGATGGCTGGCATTGAGAGAAATGCTATTTCGATGGCTCTGCGGTTGCACTGCCTGTGTATTCGGGTGGCAGGTAGTTCATTTTTATTTTCGGATGAGCGCGGCGTGATAGCTAGGACCAGCCCAAAGAGGATCTGCAGGTTTCTGATGTTTGCTACTGGAGCATCCACGGTTCCTACCATTGCAACCAGCCTCCCGGTGCCGATGATGATGTGCTTCACTTGCCAGGAGGTGGTAGACATCTGTTTGGCCAAGACTCGGGTGTCGGAACGCGAAAGCATCTTGTCCTCCCTTTACTCTCTAATGTCCGAACTCGCTGCCTTTGAAAAGAAATTCCATCCATTGTTTGCCATGGCTCACGAATTGGGCCTGCACTCTGCATCGTAAGTCCTGTCTCATTGTATCCTTCATTGGGGCATTGGCAGATAGTAATCCAGCATATAGACAGCTATGGGCAGCTGCAGGGTGCCAAGGAAGTGTTGGACCATTGTTGTGTAGTTGAGCAGTTTTGCTCTGGACGCGATGCTGACCGTCGCCAGTGAGGCAAGGTATTGAGTTGCATCTTGCTCTCTGCGTACCTGTGGATTGCGCATGGCAATATGGTTGACCAGTTCCTGAGTTGTAGTCTCTGGCGTCTCGCACATCACCGCTAACTCCCTCAGTAGGCGCTTAGCCACCTGTGTGAGTTCAAAACTACACCAGGATATCAAACGCAGCGGGGCTTGTGAATAGACCTCAAAAGGGAGAACCCCTGGGGAACTTTCCAACTTTGCTATGTCTTGTCGTCCCTCTGGAAGGGTGACTCGTGTCCAGTGTGGGTAGTTGTGTTGGGCGGTACCCAGGTACGCTCGCCACCCTGTGATATGTGTGATTGTAAACCCCTGGTGTTGGAGCAGCCTCATGTCTTGGTTGGATGGTTTCCAGACGCAAAGTCGGTCATCTGCATGGTGGATGAGGTGTACCTGTCTATTATGGGACAATCTGGGTGTCGTCAGGAGCGATGGTAGTGGCAGGGCAATGGCTGCTAACACTGTTTTGCCCTCAATATCTGGGAACTCGGCCAGGATGGTCTCCCATACCATACCTGCATTGTTTTCCTTCAAGGAGATTGATTCCAGTGAGATTCCAGGAGTTCTGCGAACTGACTCTGAGTCGTCGATCAAACTGTTGAAAGGTTTGGATTTACCAGGAAAATTTCGACACCTTGAGATTCGGATTGAATGGCTTCGAGAGAGAGTGGAACTGGGAAAGTTGAAAATCCACTATGAGAAGGGGTCCAATAATCCAGCTGACGCTTTGACAAAATGCCTGGGGAGCTCAATCTTTGGGATACACAGAGCAGCAATGGGTTTCGAGGTTTTGGACGCTCCTCTGGGAGCCATCATGGCCATTTCGAGTGGTTTTGTGTTCATTGAGGTGTGTTGCAAACCGGACTCCAGCATTTCCAAGGTAGCTAGAAGGTTTGGATTTCTGTACATTGGTGTTGTTGAGAATATGGAAAAGAAAACTGTTTTTGATCAGGTGGTTGCTGCATTGAAAGATCTGGGAAATTCAAAAGTTTTTGTCCATGTTTCATCACCATGTTCTTCGGGATCTCCATTAAAAAATTTCAGGGGTGACGACACGACCACTGAAGCGGATGTGATTTGGTTTGATGTTATTCCTCATGTTGCCAAATACATGAAATTGGGGAAATATTCATCTTTCGAGTTGCCATGGAGGAATGCGATTTGGACTCATGCCATGACCACGAAGATTCTGAATCAAGCTCAACATAAACATGTTGCGGCTGTGCACTTGTGTTCAACAGGTTCAATGACTAAGGACGGAGAACCAGTTGGAAAGGTGTTGAAGTTCACCAGTAACAGCAAGTTGATGGTTGGTCGATTGGCCAAGGACTTTGGACAGTGTCACTGCACTCAGAAGCATGCTGGTTTGAATAATGTGGATTGGGCAGAAACTGCTTTCTACAATGAGAATCTAGCTGTTTCGATTGTTCGTGGTGCTTTGGACGCATTGAGAAATGATGGATAGTTTTGTTGTTGCTGTTGTGAATTGAGGATGACAGGTTTCTTGATTCGATTTTGGTTTTCGAACTTGAGCTGACGAAATAAAGTTTGATCTGAAACGATCGTGCACTAAAACTTTGAAACTGATCTCAATGCGAAGCATGGGACATGTCTTGGACTTGATGCAAACTGTTTTGAACTTGTCTGAAACGGACTGGACTTGACATGCGTTGCAGTTTGAAAGGTCTAAGATCTTTGACTGGAACATGTATAGTTTGAGGTGTGTGTATCTGGTATGTGGGCGGGCCTTGAAGGTCTGTGTGGGTGCCAGGTAGGCAGGTCTCGTTCTTTCTTGCGTTTCACTGACCTTGCTCTGGTAGCTACTGTGGAGATCTGTTTGGATTCTTGGCTTAGGCTTTGTGTTGTTTCGGATTCTAAGTAGCGCCGAAGTAAGACTTACGTTTTACTCTCCTCACTTGCTGAAGCCATGGCTGTGTCTAAGAATGCAGCTGGATATAGTGGTTTGACAGAAGATGAGGAGAAGCAGTTGAAAGCACTGTTGAATAAGGCTCAGCAGGCTCCGAAGGCGTCTGGTGGATCAGCAATGACTGATGCTTCCAAGCGTTTGGGGGAGTGATTCGGACTTTGAAGCAGTTGGATCTCCAACTACTCCAAGTGAGCTCTTCCAAAGTGAGGATCGCAAGGAGGTTCCATTGCCAAAGAATTGCACTCTGAAGGAGTGGTCTCACACGGTGTGCCAGCTTCCGAAAGTCAATGGTGAGCCGAAGTGGAACGGAAAGACTTATTCTGAACTGCTTAGGATGGCTATTGACGGTGACATTGAGCTGGACAAGTATCTGGGATTCATTTTCAAGAAGTATCATGGGTCCTATGATGGAACTCACAAGTCTCAAGCCGTGGACTTGGCTGGGTTTCTTCTCTATATGGAGTTTGATCCTGAGAGAGAGCCAGCTGGTTCTTGGAAGAGAGTGGTTAAGCCATGATCTCAACGTGACTCCGGTCATCGATGCATGGGCTTTGCGATTCTGAATGTCTCCAAGGGGACCTGATTTATTGGAAAGGTCTATGTATTGAAACAAAGGTATCTGGCTTCGATTGCAATTTCTGTTAGACACATGGTGTCGCTTTGGGTTTTTGCGGTCCAGCTGGAAGAGAATGGGATCAATGTGGCTCCGGCCAACTGCTTTTGATACAGGAGACTTCCTTTCTGTTAGACACTGAAGACTTTTCGAGTGGGATGTGTCGTTTTGGGTTTGGAAGCAGCACGCCGAAAGGGGGTGTGAATATATGGTATTGGACCGTCGTGCTTCTTCACGATGTACGCTGGGATTAGACCGTTGTGCACCTCTATTTGGTACAATAGTTCATTGGATGATGCTTCTATGATACTGCATTTGACATCGGTATTCATTGAGATTCTGCACTTTTGATGAGCTGAGAATGTTCTAGAATGGACGGTATTTCATTGGATGCTATTTCGGTGACATTGCGTTTTGACCACTGTCTTTGCTGGAATTTGCGTTTTCAATGAGACGAGAGTGTTTTCGAGCTTTAGGGATTTAGCCGATTTGACCACAGTTTGTTTGGAACGGTTTTGGAAACATTTCAACATTTTCGGAAACGTTCGGAACATTGAAGAAGTATTTCAATCACCTTTGGACCATTTGAAGATGATTTGACATCACGAAGTTGTTCGTCAAATCATGCTGTAAAGATTTCTGTGAATATCATCATTGGATGATATGGAAACGGCAAGTTTTGGTGCAACCAATTTTGTCGATGTTGTTTACACAACATCTCCTGTGAAGCTAAGGTGCTATGGGTGGTTGATTCTTTATTATCCCGTTTGGGGTTTCTCCTCGGTGATGACAAAACACCCCGATGTGATGCCACTGTCGGCAGGTGAAAAGGGGTAAGTCTGAGGGGAGAAACCACAAACCTTGGTTTGTTGGTTTCTTGCCTCTGGTTTGTGTTTGGATTGGTTAAATCAACCACTTATGGTACTAACTAGTTACACACTAGGTCGGAATCGTTGATTGTTGCGTAGGATGTTGTCTGAAACAACTTTTGATCTGGAATCCGCAGTTGGTACAGCAGTCTTTTGGTTTTGAGAAGTCCGTGTGACTTTGTGTTGCTCAACCAGAGAGTGGCTCGAGTAACAAGAGAATTTAAGACACTTGGTTTTGTGCCTTGTGTGACCTGTTTGTTAACGGCGCGAAAAGGATTTGGAACTCGCTGAGCTGAGTTGAGGGTTCATTAAGATTTTTACAAGGAGTGACAACAGCTCCATTCTACGAGGAGGACCCTACATGTTGGTTGTTGGAGGTGGCAACTGATTCAGATTGGAGCGGCGACAAGTTGTCAAGGAGTTCAACAAGCTGTGGTTGCGTGTTCTTGGGGGGAATTTGGATTTATTCTTACTCGAGGACCCAGCGCAACATCACCCTGAGCAGCACAGAGAGCGAGTTTGTTGCATTGGTTTCAGGTGCATGTGAAGGGCTTCTACTTCGAGCAGTTCTACAACTCTTGCTTGGTGAGAACGTGCAGCTGAAGCTCTATGGGGACAACACCAGTTGCATGGCCATTGCAGCAAAGGAGGGTGTTTGCAAGGTGAAACACTTGAGTGGAAGGTTGTTGTGGATCCAACAGAGGCAGGGTCGTGATTTCCAACTATGATGCCTGGACACTACAACCAATGTGGCTGATGCGGGTACCAAAGCACTTCCAGGACGGCGCGTGAGATTCCTGCTGTACTTGATGGGATTCACAGATGACTGGGAGGAGCTTGGTATCCAGGAGTTCAACGAGGAGAAAATAGGTTGTCACTTGTGATAGTTTATTATTTCTTGGAACCAAAAACCAAAAAGGAAATTTTCTCCAAGCCAAAAATTTCCGTGCTGCGGTTTCTTGTGCCTTGCCTGGCATACCTTGCACTAATAGTGTTCTTGGCAAGTGCCTTTTCTCACAGAGCATTCGGGTGATCTTGCTTTGTTGTTTTGTGGAAGGGTTCAAATCCCAAACAACAACTTTTTAGAGGGTCGCCATTTTAGTTTTGTGGCTTCTCGTGCATGGGCGCTCGTGCGCGCGGCGTGACGGCAGCCACCCAACGCATTGCTTTGGGCCTGCCAGCTCAGAGATTTCATTGGAGCTTCTGGATCTGCTTTTGGTTCTCAGGATTTTTCACTGGAAACCTTTTCATCGTGTGGCTTTTACTGGTTTGATGCACATCTCCCTGGCCAGGGCTTGTGAGTGTTCCCCACAAGAGGACTGCATATTTACAAAGCCAATTTGTGGCAAGGTCCAAGCTTCTGTTTTTGCGTATTTGTCACGTCCTGAAGCCCAACGAGTTTTGACTACGTGTATCCTGCTGTTCTCTGACCAAAAGGACATACTTTTGTCTCGAACTGAACAACAACTTGATCTGTGCTTGTCCAGTTACAGTGTTCCTACGCCTCCCCTTCAGGCCTTCCTTTTGCCTGTTGTTCCCGGTCAAGGGGGGGTTTGGGATTTGGACACAGTGTCTTCAAGCTCAAGCCCATCTCCATACCAAGATGCCGTGGAGGAAGAAGACATTGACGCCTTACAGGTCGGTTGATTCAGTCAGTTTGGATGGCTCTGCTGGGCCTTCTTCTGAGCCTGTGGCGAGCTCAGCAGTGGATACATGTGAGCTTTTTGGGGGGCCAAATTTTAACTTGGAGGGGACTCAGTGACACAGGGCTTTGTTGGTAATGACAGTGCTGGCGCAGAGGCGCCTCTTTCAAAGGTGCAATTTGATCGTTTTCTTGGTCATGCATTTCTCAGCGTTGCTCACGCTGACAACATTAAAATGCCATGGGAAAAGGGTATTTTCAGACAGATTTTTGGTGAAGAGCAGTTGCAACCGTCGTTGGACATGTCATGGATTCCTCGTGCAGAGGCTACAGAAGATGTTCCTGAGGCGACAGTGCTTGAGTTAGCGGCTGCTGCAAGCCGACCATCTGCGTCTGAGAGCCCGGTGTATATTCATGCAATTGCGTGCATTTCTGACCATGATCATGATGCACAACAATCCAAGTTGAGACTGAGCGCATGTAGCAAGTGGCTTTCAATTTTGGTTCTCTGTTTGCATGCCAGTGATGTTGGTAGACACATTGCAGCACTTGGACCTCTGGATGAACACCGATGTGAAGCGTTTGACATCTTGGAGGCAGTGATCGGTGTCAGATCTTACCACACCGCCATTTGCCGGGCCAATTCAATTTTGAAATTTTTGAGGGAGACTTTGGAGGTTTTTCCGGACACCACTATGCCATTTACAGAAGACTTGGTGTGGATGCATTTTCAACGCTTGAAAAGCTCTGGAGGTGCAACTTCAGCGGCCTCTGTTTTGTCTGCCTTCAGGTATGCAAAATTTGTCATGGGATTTGAATGCATTGATGCGATTCTGAACAGCAAGCGGCTCAGAGGGCTTAGCGACATTCTTTTTGTAGGTAAAAGGAAGTTGTTGCAGGCACAGACGCTGACAGTACAACAGGTCAGGATTTTGCATTCAGTTTTGGAGAGTGCGAACTCAGACAAATTTGATAGAGCGGCTGCCGGCTTCTTGTTGACAGCGCTCTACGGCAGATGCAGGGTTTCTGACTTGATTTTTCTGGATTCCATCAAACATGATCACAGCGATTCAGATGGGTTTTTGGAGCTGTTTACAGCAGTGCACAAGACTGGACGAAGCGCTGCAAAGAAAGCAACACTGTTACCGATCCTCTGTCCAGCAATTGGCGTGACGGGCTCAAATTGGGTCATCCATGCTTTGAAAGCTTTCGAACAGATTGGATTGAAATTTGAAGGTGTCATCAAAGGCCCCTTGCTGCGACCACCCAACCATGCAGGTCCCGACCTCTGTGGCAGAAGTGTGAATGCAACTGAGGTAGCGAGGCTTTTGAGGGGGCTGATTGGTTTGGAGATCGCTGTTACAGACAGTGGCAGCCAACATGTGAGTGCACACTCCTTGAAGGCTACGGGCCTGTCGTGGTCAGCCAGGTTTGGGCTTTCCTGGCCAGACCGTGCAATCTTGGGCAGGCACCAATCCCATACAAATGAAACAGTTGCCATCTATTCAAGAGATCTGGCTGTGGGACCGGTGACAAAGTTTGCCGAGATGATCAAATCCATTTTCCTTGGAGTGTTTTGCCCTGATGCAGACCGAAGTCAGTATTTTCCGTTTCCTCCTGCTCCTCCCGCAGAACCTTCGAACAGTGACACTCAGGAGGTTCAAGTGGTTGAGACGGATGCTGCAGAAGTTGAGCCGAGTTTTTGCAAGCCTGAGCTGGCCATGGATGTGGCTGGGCAACAGCCAGTGGTGGACCTCATCTCTGAGAGTGAGTCTTCGGAGAGCGAAAGTGGTGAGTCTTGCGTTGCATCGGAGGAGAGCTCCGACGGCCAGCCTTTGTCAAAGCGCCTCAGGTTCAAAGCCGTTGACAAGCCGGATAGGCAGTCGATGTGGTTTGCTCACAGGAAGTCTGGCTTGTTGCACATGTGCTGGAATGAACCTTCAGGAGGCGATGACAGCAGAAAGATGAACGTCCAACTATGTGGCCATGGACGAAACTACGGATGGAAATCCGATTTGTGTCATTTGCCAGAGGCGCCAGGACTAAAAAGGGCTGAGTGGCAGGGCTGCTCTTTTTCAAGTTGGATTGCGGTGCATTCCGAATTTAGTCCTGGTATTTTCATTCATTGTGCGTTATCATGTTGATGTTCACCATTGAAGGAAGGGCATGGCTCTTCTGTGAAACAACATGTGTGATATTTGCGATTTTGTCCCTTTTTCTTCAGTGGCAGTTTGGCAAATCGATTTTGTCTTTGTTGGGACAAGTCGCATTCTGTCAGTGACAGTTCGTGAACATGTTGACAGGGTCAACTGACTTTCTGAAGTCTTCATATCGGCAGGGCCGTGTGTTCTTGAAGATTTGTGCAATTCCGGGCTTTTTCAGTCTCAAAAAAAAAATCAGGTTGCAGAGATTTCATAACTCGAACTGCATGACTTGTCGATTCACGTGTTTTGAATGTTATTTCATTTGTTTGATTCGTTTTCTCACTCCCTCCTTCCGGTGGAACATGGCTTCATTACTGGATTCAGAGGCGCAGTTCAGGCAGCGGGCAAAAGAATGCAAGTTGTCCGAGGTAGCTCTGCAAGACCTTGCGCGTTTAGGAGTGACATCTTTTGGACTCCTTGCTTACAGTTTTGGGCAGCCTGGACAAAACATTGCAGATGAGGCATTCAACAATTGGTTGAGGCAAGATCGTTGAAAGAGCAGGTAGTCGCACCGGACTCGCTGGCAACCAAGAAAGTGCCTCCAACTGAGAGAGAGAGATTCCAAAATGCAGCATGTTCGAAACACCCATGCAGGACTACTCATTCAAGGGCCACTTGACCCAGGACATTCCCTTCTTGACGCATGTGCTCAAATGCACTCCACAAACGAGATCAAATACTTGGCTCCTGAGCGTTGTGTGAGTCGTTTGCATGAGATTACACAGCAGAAGACCCCAGCGAAACAGGTTGAGATCGAATCCGACCGTCTCATCGTCCGTGAGAAAAGCGAAGTGCCTGATGAAGCGGCGCACTCAGCGCTGCAAGTAAAAGAGGCCCTGGAACGTAGGGGTGTGGGACTGGTCTTTGCAGACCTGTTACTTTTACCACCTACAGCAAGTATCTTTCAGCTCTATTTGCACATATGCATCGTGATCCACATCCAGGCTACGCCAGGACATCAGTTTCCCAGACTGTTGCTGCGGACAAAGCTGTGTGGGCGAAATTGCTGGAGGAAGGGGTCAAACCCCGCCGTGATGCTTCAGGTGTCTTGCCCTTAGATGCATCCCTTATGAAGGCATTGGAGTCCTATGCAGTATCCTTTACGTTGTTGCCTTTGCCTCAGCAGAAGAAGCCCTCTCCTGTGACGCCCGTGCCTAAGCCGAAAGCTGGGGTCAAGACCACCCAGTTTCAAAAGACGCACAAAGGCAAGGGCAAATCAAAAGGGTCCAATAAAGGACCTCGAGTTCCGTACCAGATCATCCAATCAGGAGGTGTTGGTAAGACACCTGATGGCTCAAACATATGTTTCAAGTATAACATCGAAGGTTGTGACGAAGCAGCAGACGGATCATCATGCAGGCGTGGCAAACATTGTTGTGCAAAGTGCTTTGCAAATCACAGCCTGAAAGACCATTCGTGACTCACAAGTCGTACAAAACCTGAAAGTTTTCATCCGGCCGAAAAGCATCCGATCAATTTGCATCCGCCAGAAGAGCAGCCGCCAAATCACAGTGTAGGTTCATGTGATAAGCCTGCACCAGTTTTGCCTGGTAAGGTGCAGCAACATAATTTGGGTAGTCACGAAGTTGACCCTTCCAGGAATCCATCAGCAAATTTTTCCAAGCTTAGTTGCGCCAATTCTCCAAAGCAGGTTGTTCCTGGTTCTTCAAGTGAAGAGTTTTGCACAGGAACCAGTTTTGCAAAAGATGTTGCAGCTGACCCCAAAAACAAAAACAAGAAAGTTTTTCGCGATGGACCAGTTGTCATCGAATTATTTGCAGGCTCTGGTAGGCTTACAGCATGACCATAAGAAGTTAAGCTCAATTGCCCCAATAATGATTGCAGGTTTAACTACTCGGGCCGGACAATCTTTGTTTATGACTTGGATGGATGCCCCAAATCTTGCAGGTATCTTTGCAGCTCCGCCGTGTGGGACGTGCAGTCTTGCACGGAACATAAAAATCAGAGGGCCAAAAGGAAATATAATTTCTGGGCCAATTCCCCTTCGATCCCCTAAGTTTCCTGAGGGTTTCCCCAACTTGGCAAATACCAATCTTAAACGAGTTTTGGCTGCCAACAAACTATACGATTTTCTTGCAAAGGTGGTTCTCCAAGCCAACGACAGAAATTTAATTTTTGTGATTGAAAATCTAAGATCCTCTTTGTACTGGTTGACAAAATATTTCCAAAAGATCAAACACCTATTCACTCTTGTCGCACATCAAACCTGTGCATACGGCAGTGAGCGTCCTAAGTGGACCGCTTTAGCGGTTAATAGGCCTGCGTTTCTTCAAGTTAACATGACCTGTCCTGGTGTTGATGCCAACCACCACCATAAACCATGGGGTTTAGTCTCACCAGATAAGTTTGCCACCGCTGAAGAAACAGCATACCCTCCAAAGCTGGTCAGGCGATCGCAAATGCCTTCACCCAAGCTCTGGCCGCCGATGGGTGGAACCCACCAACAGGTTCTTGGGATGAGCTACAAACAAACCCAAATTTTGCAGCCATGAGAGCCGTTGCCGGGCGGCAACCAAAAGCATCGAAAACCCCACCACTTGTTAGTGAATATAAACATACTATAAGTATTGTTGGACCAAATCACCTCATCCAAAATCCACCATGCGCTTGCATGGCCCGCAACAAGCAGCCTTGGGATGTCCCCCAATGTTTTGGTAATTCCATCCCAATAATTCCAGCGGAATCCCAATTGCTCCGCATCAGCCAAACTAGGTCAAAAGGGGGTGATAACCTTGTTGACGATGACGATGGTATTAACTCCAAGAAACCTTTTGCGAAGTTAATCTGGGGCATTCCATGGGATTGTGAAAGTTTTGTGTCTCAAGCAGTAGCCAAAGGGCATCCAAGGGCATATTTGGCTCACTGTTACCAGAAGTCCTACAGGATGCTGTTGAGAAAAACCGTACCATGTCCAGCAAAGACCTTGCTGAACTTCGTGCCAGCTGGTTCAAAAAGTGGGTTCCCAGAGCCAAAGCCCTTGCTGCCCAAGAGGCGGCATTTAAAAGCAGTTTAGCCCCGCACCTTCAGCATATTTTGAAGCCCAAGAGACTTTTGCTCTTGAAAGAAATTGTGGAGTGCGAGGGATATCCTGACCCAGGGGTATTTGAAGAACTAGCTTTTGGAACGGAGCTCACAGGTAGTGTGCCTTTGACAGGTGTCTTCGACCCTTCCTTTAAGCCTGCGTTGCTGACAGAAGATGAGCTCTTTGAACAGTCCAGCGAATCCAACAAAGCTATTTACCATTCAGTCCATTCCTCAGGTGCCGACGAAGTAGACTCCGTAGTCTTCCAGAAGACCTTGGAAGAGAGAGATGCTGGTTGGTTAAGGGGCCCAATCCCTTTCCGAGAATTAGGTAGAGGTTGTGTCCTGAGCAGGCGTTTTGGTTTGAAGCAGCCCAACAAGGTGCGTTTAATTGATGACCTTAGCAAGTCACATATTAATGCCACGGTGCAGACACCAGAAGCGCCTCGTCCCCGCTCCACAGATGTCATAGCTTCTCTAGCCCTTGCTCTTTTGTTGGATGCCGATGGCCGCAAGGTTCTGGGAAAAACTTTTGATTTAAAGTCAGCCTACCGTCAACTAGGAATACATCCAAACTCTTTGGCTTGTTCCTACATCGCATGTTTTGATCCCGTGTCCAGAGGACCTGCAGTTTTTCAAATGCTCGCTGTGCGGTTTGGCGGTTCCAGATCTGTTTACTCTTTTCTCCGCATTGTGCGTTTTGTCTGGTGGATTGCTTGCAAGTGCCTTGCGGTGATGCGGACAAATTTTTTATGACGACTTTGTCACCTTTAGCTGGGACGCAGATTCCGAACGTACCAGTGCCTCGATCGAGTTGCTCTTTGACATGCTAGGCTGGGATTTCGCTTGCGATGGTGAAAAGGCGCTGGCCTTTGATCATTTCTTTGGGGCATTAGGCATTCATGTTGGTCTGACAAACTTCGATAGAGTCCGATAGAGGTTTTGTTGAATTCTCTAACACCGAGAAGCGCAAGCAGGAGCTTAAGGATCTGATTTCATCAATTCTGGAAGCAGGAGTTTTGTCTTTGCCTGATGCTTTGAAGCTTCGTGGTCGTTTACAGTTTGCGGAAGGCCAGTTGTTTGGAAGGATTGGAAAACTGTGTTCGAAAGAGATTACAAGTCATGCCTTTTCATCAGGCGGTGGGAAACTATGCTCCCGTCTGAGACAGTTGCTAGCACTTTTCATGTCGCATTCACTGGATGGGCCACCCCGCAGAATTTGCGGCATGTCTGCAAGTTGTTCATTCATTTTTACTGATGCTTGCTTTGAACCCGGTAGGGTCGAATGGCAGTGCGGCCTTGGTGGCATAATCTACAACTCAAACGGCGCCGCGGTGCAGGCTTTTTCTTGTTGCCTTTTTCCAGATCAGATTGCAGCCTTGGGTGGATTGGTCAAGAAAACAATTATTTTTGAAGCTGAGCTTCTGGCTTTGATTGTTTCCTTTGTGTTGTGGAAAAATTAATCTGTAATTCACCTGTGGTGTTCTATGTCGATAACAACTCTGCGCGTGATGTCGCCATCTCAGCCAATAGTCGTTCCAAAACAATTGCATCTCTGGTCGAGCAGCTCTTGCATGTGGAAGATGTAGCGGCTTGTTTTTGTTGGTTTGCACGTGTGCCTTCCCCGTCGAACCCAGCCGATGACCCCTCTCGGGGTGAAAACAGACGGTTGCTACAGCTTGGTGTTCCCTTCGTTGACGTCACTGACATCGTTGCCGATTGCATCATGAAACTTTCTGAATTTCTATTCGGATAATGTGGGGGTGCCAGCCTGTAATAAGCTTAACCCTGGTTTAGTCCTTCCCAACGAATAGGCCCACTAAGTTTGGAGCTTGTTGGACGCTTGTGATCGACCGCACAGGATCACTGGCCTTTTTCACTTGCAGAAGTCCTGAATGACTTCGGTTAATGCTGCTGAACGGTGCACATGTCCAGGTGTGCAACCAGCTTGGGTTCCAACATCCCAACTCGGATCAACCGCCATTAATTCCTGCGAGGACAAAAAGGAATAATATAAAGAGCGGAGTGTGTGGTCACGTTGTGCACCTTTTTGGTTTTTGTAATACTTATGAAATAAGAAACCGCTGCCCCTTTTGGTCCAAGAAATAAATAGGCTGTCACTTGTGATAGTTTATTATTTCTTGGAACCAAAAACCAAAAAGGAAATTTTCTCCAAGCCAAAAATTTCCGTGCTGCGGTTTCTTGTGCCTTCCCTGGCATACCTTGCACTAATAGTGTTCTTGGCAAGTGCCTTTTCTCACAGAGCATTCGGGTGATCTTGCTTTGTTGTTTGTGGAAGGGTTCAAATCCCAAACAACAACTTTTTAGTTTCAAGCTTGCAACACTCGTTTCTGTGGAGTTTTAAAATGTTCAATCTTGTGTTTCCAATTTGAGAAATTTGAGAAACTCACTTTGTTCAGCATTCAATGAATGATCTTCACTCGTGTTGCGTTTTTCATCTCCAGTGGTGGGTTGGAGGGTCGCCATTTTAGTTTTGTGGCTTCTCGTCCCACCCACAACCACCCTGAGAAGCCACGGGGGTGCCAGCCTGTAATAAGCTTAACCCTGGTTTAGTCCTTCCCAATGAATAGGCCCACTAAGTTTGGAGCTTGTTGGACGCTTGTGATCGACCGCACAGGATCACTGGCCTTTTTCACTTGCAGAAGTCCCCAATGACTTCGGTTAATGCTGCTGAACGGTGCACATGTCCAGGTGTGCAACCAGCTTGGGTTCCAACATCCCAACTCGGATCAACCGCCATTAATTCCTGCGAGGACAAAAAGGAATAATATAAAGAGCAGAGTGTGTGGTCACGTTGTGCACCTTTTTGGTTTTTGTAATACTTATGAAATAAGAAACCGCTGCCCCTTTTGGTCCAAGAAATAAACCAAGAAGGAAAGCCGAGATCAGCTGAAGAGCATCAGAAAGGTGGTGCATTCACAGGTGCTGGAGGCAGATCAGTCTCCAAGCAGCACTTTGATGAACAAGTTGGCGAAGCGGTTGATGAGGCTGACGCTTGGGGCATTGCTGGTGGACAGTGGAGAAGCCTTGGGCCCATCCAGCAGTTCACAATGCTATGTGGTTGCAGAATCGACTTCGAGCTTGTGATGCTGATGGCAACAGTGGGCATTTTGCTCAAGATTATGCACATCATGCGCAAGAAGATCGAGATCACCTGGAACGCCATGGATTGGTTGAGGATGAAGGCGAGAGAAAGGAGAATGCGTGTGCGCATCAGAGCTCAAGAGCAAGCGCGCACGGGTATCTACTTCGAGTCTGATGGAGGAGAAGAATCAGAAGAGGAAGAGTTCCAATTGGAGGATGAGATGCACATTCGAATGGTCACTTCAGAGGATGCAGGAGGTGACAACATGGAGCAAGAAGAACAACATGAATCAGAACCTGCAGAAGAAGATCGTGAGGTCGATGTCAATGACTATGACTATGCAATGGACGTGAAGCTGGAGGGTGGCTGCGGTGCAGAACATCTACCAGAAGAAGCATCGGAAGATGAGATGGAAGAAGTCGAAATCGAAGCAGATATTCCAGAAGAACCAGAGGAAGAGGACTACGAGACAGACTATGGCTCAGTGGCGTTGGCAATGGAGGATGAAGAGGTCTACCGCGATTTAGATCCAGAATCCTATGACGAGTACAGATGGGAATGCCTTGGGAATGCAGTTGGTGTGGGACACTATGTGTTGAAGAAGCGAGATGTGCGAGCTCATGCAGATCCAACGTGCAGTTCAACTTGGTGGCCCGGAGGTGCGCATCAAGGCGGTGGACTACTTGAAAGGGAGGCGCCGCTACATGATGCACTATGAGGCCGGCAAGATCACACCTGGAGAACGGTTGGAAGAAACAGAAATGCCAGACTAGTGGATGGCAGTCCACTACGGCTGGGGCTATGTCAATGACGAGGACTACAAGAGAGCCCAAACAGATGATGAAGACAGATCTTCGTTGTCAGAACCGAGAGATGAAACTGAAGGAGGTGAACCAGAAGATGACATGGTTTGGGTGACCGTGGAAGACCCGATAGATTGTCCAGAAGGAGCAGCATCATGGACGTGGAGACCTTCAGTGTTTTCGAAAGCAAAGGCAAGACCACCACCTAGTCGAGGATCGGGAAGAGATGGCGGCAAAGGCCGTAATTAACTCCGTTCCAAAAAAAGAACGTGACCCAAGATGTGAGGACGAATACGACGGTGCAGCTTAGAAAGTTTGCTTGGACCGCTAAAGGGTGGTCACTACGCAAAAGGCAGGGTGTAAACCAGTCGTCCTGCGTACAGACAGCTGCATTGTAGTATCTGTTCTTATCAGTGTGACAGGTGCAATCAACATTCCACGTACCGTGGAGGCCTTTCTGCCCAAGCAAAACAGGGCGGTCACTGCCGCTTCCCATGTTTGCACTCTCAGTGAGGAGGAGCTTCGATCCTTGACCTTCCAGAATCGAGAAAATGCAGATGATGATGTAAGGATGCGTGATGGAGGAAGCAGAAGGTCGAGATCAACCAGCCGCCATGACACACCACCGAGAAGGGGAAGTCCCGAGTCAGCAGAGAAGGAGATCCCTGTGTTTGACTCACCAACTGAAAATGGTCCACCTGCAGATGTTCCCGAACCAGAACCTCATACTGTTCGGGATGAAGAACCGCATGGGAGAGAACCACAATCCCCAAATGCAATCACAGCGAGTTTGCAAGAAGATGCAGATCGATTGGAGAAGCTTGTGAAGGAATTGAGAGAAAGAGAAGAAAGAGCGCAATTGGTGGGAGACGAAGATGAAGCAGCAAATCTGAGAGTACAAATTGCCAACGTAGAAAATCTACAGATGGCACTTCCGCGACCTAGCAATGCAGGCTAGGATTTTCACTTTTTGGCCATGCATGTTTCAATATGGATCAATGAGCTACAATGGCTCATAGACCCAAGGAGGAGTGAGAAACATCAAACGTATGACTCACAGCATGGCCCATGTGCAAGTATGACTGCACAAATCACGAAGTGTAACATTCATGCAAAGCATGTTGGATTGCTGCAGACCGCAGCCCCTTTGGCAAAAAACACGGCGGCTTCGCAATTTTGCATTCACTTTCTCACGTTTGGCATGAAATACTCATGACCATATTCGAGGCCCTGTGGTCCAAGAAAAGTGTTCCGTGTGCTGCCAGCGGTTCCGCAGAACATAATCTAAGAAAATGCGTGGAGATGTTCGACCGTGGGCAATTTTTTCATTGTGTTGGGTCATGTTTTCCCTGTTTGAATGCACTTTGACAAGTGCGTGTTTTGTTAAATTCATTTTGTTTGTTTTTTGTTTCTCCATGTCATTCCATTTTCTCATGGTGCCATGAGTTTAGCCTGTGAGAATATCGGCCCGAAGAAACAACAACATTCTGTGCGGTGCTTTGCGGCCGCACAACAGCGCTGTCAAAACATCTCAGCAACCTGCATGTCGTCCAGCGACACAGCAATTGTGGCATCGTTTCATGAATTTCATGTGTTGATGACCCAACTAAAAAAAATGACAGTCCAGAAGACATGTACCGCATCGAAACACAACCACGGTGCGGTTGACGGCACACACACCCATGTGGCGTGGCCGCCGATGTCGGTGGGCTGTGGGCGTGGCTTTTGCAGCTTTGCCGCTTGCGCTCTTTTTGAGCCCCTTCAAAGGGGAGTACTTCGGAAGTTTGGCAGTTGCTCTTTGGATTTATGTCATGGGATACTTTGTGCTGAAAGATCAGGCATATCCGTTTGCTTTGCCCATACGGTTCTTGTGTTCTTTTCTCATTTTGTCCAGCACAACCTTTCTTACTCTCGTTCCATGGATTTTTTTCGGTGGAGGGGAAAATTGCAATGATTTCGATCCGGAGATGGAAGACGAGAACGGGCAGCGACTTCAGGATC
This sequence comes from Cladocopium goreaui, assembly GCA_947184155.2. NCBI lineage: Eukaryota > Dinophyceae > Suessiales > Symbiodiniaceae > Cladocopium > Cladocopium goreaui. The sequence goes on along the minus strand of CAMXCT020006557.1, from coordinate 24,646 downwards.
ATCGGACTCAAACAATTGTCCGAATTGCTGCAACCTGGATCCTGGCAGCCTTGGGCATTTACATGTCCATGGCCGATCATCCAGAATCTACGTACATTCGGCAATCTGTGAGGTGTGTGTTGTTCTTTTGGCTTGGCACTGGAGTGCGTTGTCTTGACACATTTTTGGGAGCATGTCTTGGAGGGGACCGCGACAATGACGGTGTCAGAGATATGGTTTTCAAAAATGGGGTCAACATTGTGGCCCTCATGAGCGTTGCATTCGGACTTGCCACTTCGTTTTTGGGTGAAATTTGGTGTATCCAGCTAGTGATTCAACGCCTCCTCACTTTCCAAGAAGCCTTTGGTGAGCCATTGCCTTGCGTCAAGGCTATCAGTTGTTTGGAATTCATGATGAAAGTCTGCATGCCCTGTGTGGCTGTAGCAGCACTCCTTCCAGACCCCACCACTCTAGTGGTCACCACATTCACGACTGTGTTCTTGGTTTTATTGGTGGTGCTTGTCTCTTGGGCATACTCGCTTCCTTTAAAGGCATTGAGAGATGCAAGGGAGGTGGACAGCAAGGATGATGCTATGGGAAAACAACTGATGAAAGAGACCGGTTTTGCCATGAAAGTGATTTTTGCAGCCCAACTTGGCTTCGTTGTGGCGGGTTTGTCCATGGCTATCTACTTGTGCGCCTTTGGATTGTTTCCTGTGATGAGGACGAACATCATGACTAACATTTATCACTACGGTGGCCTTGCAGATTCTTTGGGCAATGCGTTCTGCATAGTGCTTCTCTCAGTGTCTTCGCTGTCTTTGCCCAAAATTTCATGCTGCCCAAAAAAGGCAGTCGCTGACATCCAAGAAGAGAATTTTGTGAACGAGGATTGCACGTGTGGCCAGCAGCTGGGGAAGAGCTTAAACCAGGCATCCCAGTCCATCACCCCAGTTCATGCTGTGTCTGCATGTGATGCTTGTGCTTGGGAGATCAAGGTGGCAGAACTGGCAAACCGCCGAGTTTCTGTGGGGCAGTTGTTGAATTTCTACACCCAGCTCGGCGCATCTGAAAAACCAGGACTCATGCCACACTTTCTGCCAGAGAAGTCAACCACCAATGACGTGGTGCGTCACGCCGTGATCCCTGAATCCCGTCAGGGCACGAAGGGTGAGGCCCTGGCAGTAACCTGGCACCAAGCAGTCTCCGAGCACGAGTCAGGCCGGCACTTTTCAGTGGTGCAAAAGGCCTTGATCAAGGACTATGCACCCAGGATGCTCAGCTGAGATTCTGACCATTGATGTCCCCAAATACCTCACTTTTACAAAAGGTCCGATGCTTATAGTATATAATATAATATAATATAATATAATATAATATAATATGCGAAAGTCACGTGTGACACTGTATTATTCCTTCTTGTGATTTGTGCTGAACAAATCAAGTGAGCTTCAATACTGCTGCTTTGGTCCAAGTGGAGGGTTGCGGTGGGTGTCCACCTATTTCGTTGTTGCTTCAGGCCATGGGGTTTAGAAAGGTTACTGATTTGACTGACTTTACAACTGGTGAATTGCTGGATTTGATTAAAAGTGCAACAGATATCATCCGTGCAAGATTGTCTGGTGAGCTCAGTCACCCACAGATAACCCCTGGATCTGAAAGCGTTCAGACCTCAGACGAGCCAGCTGCAAGTAGCTCATCTCTCAAGAATCCTTTGACTTGTGAGTATCGCTGTCGACATTGCAATGCACAGTGCTTCAGGGTCACAGCTCACACATACCATGCCTGTTCAGAGCACAGACATTTGCGATGATGACACCGTTGATGATCGTGATGGACAGAGTGCTCTGCGTGGATTCAGGAAGAGGTGGGCAATCCGTGACACTGTTTCTAGTGCAGGTAGTCATGTGGATGATGCAAGGTCTGACACTTCAGCTGGAAAAGATTCTGACAAAAAGGTGGACTTTGATGTTGGGCAGTTGCCCGTGATTGACATGAATGTCGTAGATGTCGCACACGATGATTTGGCAGAACATGATCGTGCAATAGCTGGATCAAAGAGGCAAAAGATTCATGACTTTGAAAGGGATGCTTTGAAGAATACAAATTTACAGGTCTTCAAGTACCCTTGGGAACGTGGACGCCTCAAGAAGTTTTTCAGCAATGAGCCTTTAGTTTCTGTCAGGACACCTTCGTTGAAACCAGGTGGACGCAACTTTGTGGGCCTTGAACTTCAGGTAGATGCCTCTGGACGCGTTTCTGCCACAACCTCAGTGGAGCAGGTGCAGAAGAGTGGTTCGGTTTTTTCTTCAATTGTCAGAAAACTGGATGATGTTCCGGTCGTACAAGATCGGGACGCACAGCGCAAGAGGGCAATCGAAGGCTGGTGGAACCTGTTGGCTTTTTCTTTGGTGAGTAGCACCATTGGCTTAAAAGTGTCTGTGGAAGCAACCATCGATACTGTGGTCCAGTGTGCTCACAAAATACTGGATGCCGTGTTCGCGGTAAAAAGCCCAGGCACGTTGATGCGGCGACTTTATTCTATTCAGTCATTTGAAGAATGGTGCGTTGAAAAGTTCAATGAACACTGGCTACCAGTGACTGAGTTTCGGGCATGGCAATATGTCTGCTTTTTGAAGGATTCAAATGCAGCTCCAACGAAGGCCGGGAGTTTTTTGGAGGCGTTGAGATTCTCCTGGTATTTACTGGGAGTTGAGGGCTCCGGAGAATGTGAACGGAGTCTGAGAATCAAGGGAATATCATCTCAAATGCGAGCCTCCAAGAAACCATGGCGACCAGCAGATCTCCTCAAGCTTGACGAAGTACTGCGACTCCATGAAAAACTTGCAGATGCCTCACAACCTCTTGGCGACCGTGTGTTTGCGGGTCACATGCTGCACATGTTGTATGGGAGGGCTCGTTGGTCGGATTTCAGCTGCGTTACGGATTTGTTCATCGATTCAGACTGTCAATATTTGGAATGCTCAACCAGGTACCACAAGGGTGGGCGCAGCGCAGAAATGAAGTCAAGACTCCTCCCAATAGTGGCTCCGGCAAAAGGAGTTGACCACAGCAATTGGGCTGTGCAATACCTTCAAGTGAGGAAACTTGCAGGACTTGAGTTGATGCCCGATCAACATGGGCCCATGTTGCCGGCACCTTTGAATGAGCAGGCAACGTGTTGGGCGGCGAGAGCTCTGACGTCAGAGGAGGGCTCTGCATTCCTCAGGAAAGTGTTGGATGCACCAAAGACGACCTCCAGGCGGTTGTCAACCCACTCAATGAAGTCAACAGTTTTGAGCTGGGCATCCAAGTATGGGTTGCCTGACACAAGCAGGGCCGTTTTGGCCAGACATGTGAGCTCGGTTGCAACTGCTACGGCTGTGTACTCGCGGGACCTGCTGTCCCCAGTCTTGCGTGAAATGGACTCCATGCTTTTGGCAATCAGGAGTGGGCTTTTCCACCCAGACCGCACCAGGTCGGGTATGATGACACCCGTGGGGATGGCTCAGGCTGCGCCTTTGACTCCTTTTGGTAGGGGTCTCGCGTCATTGCCGGCCACGCCACAACCAGCACCTCTGGCACCATCTGGCAGAGGATTTCCTCTAGTACATGCTGAGTCACAGCAGGAGAAGGCAGAAAAGATTCAAGCAGAGATCCCTTTGGAGACTCAGACGCCTTCGGGTGATTGAGAAGCAGTGGATGATCTCTTTGGGCGTTCCCCGGTTCCTGCCGAAGAGGATGCCAGTCCAGCGGACATAGGAAATGCAGACAGTGAGACAACAGAGGATGACAGTGTTCAGAGCTCATCTGAAAGCGAGGAAGATGGTGAGCAGGATGCTCGACATTTCAACTATGATCCTCCTTCAGATTTTTACATCAATGTCAAGTCCCTCGTAGTGCATTGCTGCAGAAACCCTGGTGTCCTCAAGTGCGGGAGGCGAGTGACTCCAAACTTTTCCAAAGTCTATGAACTCAATGGCATTCGATGCTCGAGATGCTTTGATGTGTAGGCAGTGATTTCGAGCTCGTGCGCATGCAGAAAAAGAAAGCGGACTTGTAGTCAATCAGTCAGAAGACCAGAGTTTTGGCATGTGAACTTGCCAAGTCATTTGTGCATGACTAGCAGTTGTGTTTGTGAAATTTTATTTTGACTGGTTTAGTCAACAAAACCGTTGAGAGCAACGGCATATGAGGGGGATTGAGTCCGCCTGTCATTGCATCACGCAGGTTTGAGAACCTGAAATTGTTTCCTTTGTTTTGAACCCTGTAGAGACAGGGAGAAAAACTGAATTGATTTCAGTTTGCATTCAAGACAGATGTCTGTGGATGTTGGCTCATAGCACAGCTTGCTGATATGCTCAGCATGTCTCTCTTGATGTCAGTGAACATCAGCTGCAATCATTATTCACAAGGTCATATGTGCACTTTCATTTGCGTCAATTTGTTATTTGCAGGTTAGTCCGGACCTTAAGTGTTGTCACGCTTTTCAACTTGACATTCACCAGTGCTTTAGTAGTTTGCACCTCGGAGATGGCTGCACTGACCGACAGTAAAGCACACTTCGCTGCAAGAGCAAGGGAGTATGACGTTCCTGAATCCCTTGTCGATAGCCTTAGACTTGCTGGAGTCACCACAATGGCACACTTGGCTTTTTCTATTTGCAGACCTGGGCAAGATTTTGAGGAGTCAAAATTTGAACAGTGGGTCACCACAGTAAATGGGGGTGTAGCTCCTACAGTAGGGGCCCTTGCAGCTATTCGTAGGTTGCACTTTGAGGCGGAGATTGTGGTCACTTCGACCTTGAAAGCATCTGTTGAGCAGGCACAGGAGTCAACGACGCCTAGGCCTCTTCCCCAAGCAGAAAGGACTGCACGCATGAGACAGTTGAAACAACAGCTCACAGGATTGAATTTGGAAGGTGTAAATGAGCCATCACAGGCATTGGTAGATGAGTGTTGCCATCAGAATGAGACAAAGGTTTTGCGTTACATCGAACCTGCAAAGTGCAACTCAAGAGAGTCTGAAGTAGCTGTTGGCAGAACTGACCGAAAGTTGCGCATCGAATCAAACACCCTGTCGGTCAAGGAAGCAAAAACAACACCAGATGAGGATGTGAGCACCTCTTTCAAATTGCAACAGTGCCTTAGACGTCGAGCAGTTGCTTATGAATTTGCAAGCCTGTTGTCTTTCAGTGTGCATGAAAAATATATTGACAAGCTGATGCGCAGATTGCATACGGAACCGCCTCCAAATTATCAGGCTACCAGCCTTTCTCAAATCCTTCGCGCGACCGTGAAGTTTGGGTTCACATGTCGCAGAATGTGGACGACATCAGGCAACAACCAGACGGCAGCAGGCCATTGGACAGAGCAATTATGGAAGCACTTAGTGATTACAACGTTGCATTTCATTTGTTGCCTTTGCCTCTTCCATCTTCAAGTTCATATGCCCCTGTTCGAAATCGAGAAGCAACTCAGTTTGATACAAACTACAAGGGCAAGTCAGGCAGTTCAGGGCGCAAAGGAAAAGGCAAGTCCAAGAGCCAGCAGGGCTCCAGCGTTGCCCCAAGAGGGATTACAGGTGCAGTCGGCCGAGACTCAAAGGGCCGTGCCATTTGTTTCAACTTCAATTTGGGTGAATGCACTGACGCCCCTGTAGGAGGCGTTTGCAAAAGAGGTCGCCACGTCTGCTTCAAGGCAAACTGCTTCAAGACCCATGCATTTAGTGTGGCGCATGCTAGCGAGATGCCGAAGGATGCTGGCAATACAAACTGACTTGGTGCCCCCTTAGAAGGTTTCACGGAGCATGATGTAATCATCTTGGAGCTCTTTTCAGGTACAGCAGGCGTGACTGCAGCCTTTAAAAGGTGTGGATTTGAAAACTCCATAGCTGTTGACAAAGTACGGTCACATGGCTCTTTGGCGAGTATCATCCCATTGGATTTGACAAAACCTGAGGATCAATTGACTGTCATGGAATGAATAAGACATCCTGCAGTGAAAGGAGTTTATTTGGCGCCTCCTTGTGGTACAGCCAGTACAGCCAGGCAGATACACCTGCCCGGAGAAAATGCACCAAAGCCTTTGCGTACGTTGGATGAACCAAACGGTATCTCAACACTCTCTGGCACTGACATGCTGCGTGTAAGCGCAGCTAATGTCCTTTATGAATTCACAGCAGAGGTTATGGATCTTTGCACCTTGTTGGGAAAAGCATGTATGGTGGAGAACCCTAGGAACAGTTTGTTTTGGGTGACTACATGGTGGGCCGAATGTGACAGCAATGGGCATCATCACATCTCAGATCATCAAGCTTGCGCATATGGAGCCCAAAGGCCAAAGTGGACGCGGCTTACTGCTAATTTTGAACAAGTCCACACAATTTGCAATACATGTCCTGGAGACCACACCCACCTGCCGTGGGGAGTCATACGAAGTGGCAACAAACGAATTTTTGCAACATCCCTGGAAGTGCACTACCCGAAACAGCTCTGCGAAGCTATTGCCCATGCTTTTGTTTTGAGATTTGTGGAACAAGGCCTTGTTTTCCAAGGCCACTCCTCTTTGCAACATAGAGCCAAGGCAGCCACCTTGCAGCAAACACCCACGCTGAAGCTGCCACCTTTGTTTCCTGCGCACAAATCCAGGTTTGTGACTTTTTGGAAGTCCCAGCAACTTGTTTGGCCGAATACTGCAGTGCCCCCAGCAGCCAAACAACTTCACGAAGTTCAATTTGGGGAAGAAGTGAGCGTGAAGCAGTGTAACCTTGCGGAAGGAGTGAGCAAACGAATTCTTGAAGAGTTGCATGTGTGGCATGTTGATTTTTCCTTGGAAAGTTTTCAGACAGTGGACGTTGTTTTTGACAGCATGAAAGTTTTTGGGTTGCAATGGGAACCAACAGAATTTTTGGATCAAGCCTTGAAAATCAAACACCCTGTGGGGTTGCAAGATGCTTTACCATTAGAACTGGCAAAAGCAGTTGAACGCATGCTGACGTGCAACCCGTTAGAACTGTCAAAGCAAAGGTTGATTTTCTTTAAGAAGTGGAATAGTCGCGCAAAAGAGTTGCTTCAAGCTGAACTGGATATGCGCCGAGACATGGACCCAGCAGTTGAGAAAGCGGTGCAAGGGAAGAAAATCCTACTGTTCAAAGAGATGCTTGAGCATTATGGTTACCCAGATGTTGGAGTAGTCGATGAATTGCGTATGGGGTCCTCTCTTGTAGGCGAAGTGCCGGCTACCAGCATGTTGCCATTTAAATTCACCCCAGCTGTCACTACACTGGAATCTTTGAAGTTGCAGTCTCAGATGCGCAGACTACAGGTGATGTCCGAGCCTTGTAGTTCGGGTGATAATGAGATTGATGAAGAGGTCTGGAGACAGACTTTAGAGGAATGCGAGCGTGGTTGGTTGAGGGGACCGCTGGAAGACGATGAAGTGCCAAAAGATGCCCCTATCTCTCGTAGATTTGGTTTGAGACAGAAACATAAAATTCGTTTAATAGATGATTTTTCGGAATCGTCGGTGAATCAAGCAGTGACAGTTTCAGAGACTCCAATCCTTCACACCATTGATGTTGCTTGTGCCTTGATCTCAAAGTTTTTCACTGAAGCTGACCGACTTGGACTTGAGAAGGAATTGGTCGTCAGGACGTTTGATTTGTCCAGTGCATACAGGCAAATTGCATTGAACTCAGAAGGACGCAGTGTGGCCTATATTAGGGTCTTTAACCCGATCACTGGACGTTGGGCATTATTTCAGGTGTTGGTTTTGCCTTTCGGAGCAAACCGCAGTGTGCATTCTTTTCTTCGTCTTGCACGTGCAATTTGGTGGCTGGGGACGGTGGGTTGTTCCCTGCCTTGGTCTTCCTTCTTCGATGACTATATTGTGTTTTCAACACCGCCTCTTGCCAAGAACACCGAGCTCTCTGTTGCTGCTCTCTTCAATCTCCTTGGGTGGCTTTTTGCGCAAGAGGGTCGTAAGTGCATGCCTTTCAGTGCACAGTGTGAAGCGCTTGGAGTTATTCTGGACCTTTCGGAATCTGTGATTGGGATTGCAAAAGTTTACAACACAAAATCCAGAATTGAAGAGATCAAAACAGAAATCGAGCGTATTCTGGAAAAGGGTTGGATATCACAGGTTGAAGCGCAAAAATTACGAGGAAGGATGCAGCTTGCTGATGCCCAAGTTTTTGGCCGCACTGGAAAGCGGTGCACTCGAGCTTTGAGGGATTTTGCTTCCAGGCGTCGCTCCAAAATCTGCCAAGCTGATGCAACCTTTTTGAAACTGTTTGTGCAATTGCTTGAGTCAGATGAACCTAGGTTGATACAGCAGGAGTCCTTGGAGCACGTTGTCATCATCACAGATGCTTGTTATGAGCGTGAGTCCAGGTCTTTGCAATGCGGACTTGGAGCAGTTTTTGTGGATCTAACTAGTGGAAAGAAACAATTTTTCTCTTGTGAGTTGAATGAGATTCAGAGACAATTGCTTGGAGAGCTTTCGAAAAAGCAGATCATTTTTGAAGCGGAGACTTTGTGTGCGGTTTTGGCACATTTGATTTGGGTACAAAGCTTGAGCAATAAGAAAGCCTTTCTTTATGTTGACAACGAGGGCACGAAGTTCAGTTTGATTCGTGGTACTTCTGAAAATGACACAGTTAATGTTCTTGCACAGGTTTTTGCCGAGCAAGAGGTCTTAACCAAGACAAACTGTTGGATTGCAAGAGTGAGCTCGTATAGCAACATTGCAGACGCCCCGTCGAGAGGAGACATCCATCAGTTGAATGCTTTGGGTTTTGAGGATATTTCAACTTTCGCTTCAATTTCTTTGGAACAAATTCTGGCAGCCATGGTTTGCAAAATGGGGAACACGGCTGGCTGCGATTTGAGTCAGTCCCACCGTTAAAACAATGTGTATCTGCAAGCTGCGAACGTCGTTGAAGGAATAAGCGAAAGTCACGTGTGACACTGTATTATTCCTTCTTGTGATTTGTGCTGAACAAATCAAGTGAGCTTCAATACTGCTGCTTTGGTCCAAGTGGAGGGTTGCGGTGGGTGTCCACCTATTTCGTTGTTGCTTCAGCCCTCCATCCACCCCTTGCTCCACCAGAACATCTTTGCCAAGCCCACAGCCAACACGGCTGGCTGCGATTTGAGTCAGTCCCACCGTTAAAACAATGTGTATCTGCAAGCTGCGAACGTCGTTGAAGGAATAAAATATAATATAATATAATATAGTACAATACAATACAATACAATATAATATATATTATATTATATTATATTATATTATATTATATTATATTATATTATATTATATATTATATTATATTATATTATATACTATATTATATTATATTGTATTATATTATATTATATTATATAATATTTATATATAAAATATAATATATATTATATTATATAATATATAATATATAATATATAATATATAATATATAATATATAATATATAACATATAATTTATAATATATAATATATAATATATATCATATAATAAATAATATATAGTATATAATATATAATATATAATATATAATATATAATATATAATATATAGTATATAATATAATATAATGTAATGTAATATAATGTAATATAATGTAATACAATATAATGTAATATTATATAATGTAATATAATGCAATATAATATAATATAATGTAATGTAATATAATATAATATAATTATAATTATAATTAAATACAATATAATACAATACAATATAAGATAAAATAAAATAATACAATATAATATAATATAATATGATATAATATAATATAATATAATGTAATATAATATATATATATATTACACACACACACACTCTCCTGTTTATGTTGGGAAGACAAATCAAGCATACAGCATACCTTAGTGTCTGCACACGTGGCTGGACAGTCAAACTGGTGACGCCCCAGTCTTGCGAGTTTGTTTGTTTGGTAAAGAAATGACCATAACAGGGCCGAACTTTGGCAGTTGCACCATTGCTTTCTTGAACCGAGGATGGTCACACATCACTGGGCCAATCGGTTCCGGGATCTTGTTGCCGCGGTGGTGGCGGATGCGTTGCACTTGTCTCGCTGGGACAGTGTGGCACAGCATCTGAGCTGCGGCGAAGTGGAGATTTTGAGGGAAGGGCTTGCTGAAAGTGGCACGCAGGACTCCCAGTACTGGATCTGTGCTCTTTGCATCAACCAGCATGCGAGCATTTGTGGCAATTCTATGGGGGTTCGTGACACGGTCACTGGAGACGTGTTGCCCTTTTGTGACTGTAGTACACCGAAGTACTTCAACGACCATCCAGTTCAGTGTGAGCTGAACAAGTTTGATTGCATGATGAAGCATTTGCACCACCATTACTCTCAAGATTTCTTACAAGTTGTCGCCATAGACAAGGATTTCAACCTATTTTCAAGAGCTTGGTGTGTAGCGGAGTTGGTTGAGGCATACAACAGCCACATGGATCAGCATGTGATGCTCCACTCTCCAAGCGTTTTGGAGCAGAACTCGGGTCGTCTCAGCTCTTTGAAGGTGGAGAACTGCGCGGCCTCCAGGCCTGAGGACAAGGAGGCGCGAAAACGTTGGGAGAGAGTCGACATTGGTAGGGTAGAGAAAGAGAACATGTCTTATTAATTCTTATTATATGATATATATATATATTGTATGTCCGATAGAGAAAATATGACAACTGAGCCAAGATATGTTCATATATTTAGACATGTGAGCAACTAGGACTATGCGAAGCACAAACTGGCAGGGAGGATGTGTCAACATCCATCTTTCTTGTTGAATTCCCGCACTTTTTTTTGGGGGAGATTGTCCAGAATCTGGATTTTATCTCGTCAACATTCCTAAATCTTTCCCAATGTTTCTCAGGACACAGCATAGGACACACGGAAGTTGAGAGATCGACAGGGCTGGAAAGCTGGTTTAACCTGCAGGTACCAGCGTTGCGACTTGCATCATGACAGCTCAATTGGGTTTGCTTCCACAGGAAGGATGAGTAAATCTTTATATAAACAGGTTGCCCAGCCCAAGATTTTTTGCATTGGACTGACATATTCCAAGTGGTTCCTTTTGTTCCCGAGAGCGCCTGCGAAGGGTTCTTCGTAAAAAAGCAGCCGTTATACTAGATCTTCACTCCTTCACATCTGCTGATCTAGATCTTCACTCCTTCACATCTGCTGATCTAGATCTTCACTCCTTCACATCTGCGGATCTAGATCTTCACTCCTTCACATCTGCTGATCTAGATCTTCACTCCTTCACATCTGCGGATCCAGATCTTCACTCCTTCACATCTGCTGATCTAGATCTTCATACCCTCACACCTGCAGATCTAGATCTTCACTCCTTCACATCTGCTGATCTAGATCTTCACTCCTTCACATCTGCTGATCTAGATCTTCACTCCTTCACATCTGCAGATCTAGATCTTCACTCCTTCACATCTGCAGATCTAGATCTTCACACCCTCACACCTGCAGATCTAGATCTTCACACCCTCACACCTGCAGATCTAGATCTTCACACCCTCACATCTGCAGATCTACATCTTCACACCCTCACATCTGCCGATCTAGATCTTCACACCTTCACATCTGCAGATCTAGATCTTCACACCCTCAGATCTGCAGATCTAGATCTTCATACCCTCACACCTGCAGATCTAGATCTTCACACCCTCACACCTGCAGATCTAGATCTTCACACTCTCACATCTGCCGATCTACATCTTCACACCTTCACATCTGCAGATCTCCTCTCGCTCTTCTTCTATTCTCTCTTAAGGCGGTGGCGGTGCCGCCGGAGCGCCACGAAACGCAACCCTTTCGCACGAAATGGACGTTGGACGCCAAAAACTGAGGTAAAATTGCGATTTTACTTTGTCCATTGCAACCCTTTCGCACGAAATGGACGTTGGACGTCAAAAACTGAGGAAAAATTGCAACTTTGAGGTGTCGCGCGCAACCTTTTCGCACGAAATGGACGTTGGACGTCAAAAACTGAGGAAAAATTGCAACTTTGAGGTGTCGCGCGCAACCCTTTCGCACGAAATGGACGTTGGACGTCAAAAACTGAGGAAAAATTGCGACTTTGAGTTGTCAATCGCAACCCTTACACACGAAATGGACGTTGGACTTCAAAAACTGAGGAAAAATTGCGACTTTAGTTTGTCAATCGCAACCCTTACGCACGAAATGGACGTTGGACGTCAAAAACTGGGGAAAAATTGCGACTTTACTTTGTTATTCGCAACCCTTACGCACGAAATGGACGTTGGACGCCAAAAACTGAGGTAAAATTGCGATGGACGCTTTCGTTTGTGTAAAAGTGCCTGTGTGTAAAAGCGTCTGTGTGTAAAAGCGTCTGTGTGTATAAGCGTTTGTGTGTGAAAGCGTGTGTGTGTGTAAAAAGCATCTGCGTGTAAAAGCGTTTGTATGTAAAAGCGTCTGTGTGTAAAAGCGTCTGTGTGTAAAAGCGTTTGTGTGTGAAAGCGTGTGTGCGTGTGTAAAAAGCATCTGCGTGTAAAAGCGTCTGTGTGTAAAAGCGTCTGTGTGTCAATGCGTCTGTGTGTAAACGCGTTTGTGTGTGAAAGCGTGTGTGCGTGTGTAAAACGCATCTGCGTGTAAAAACGTATGTGTGTAGAAGCGTTTGTGTGTGACAGCGTGTGTGCCTGTGTAAAAAGCATCTGCGTGTAAAAGCGTTTGTATGTAAAAGCGTCTGTGTGCTAATGCGTCTGTGTGTAAACGCGTTTGTGTGTGAAAGCGTGTGTGCGTGTGTAAAACGCATCTGCGTGTAAAAGCGTCTGCGTGTAGGAGCGTCTGTGTGTGAAACCGTCTGTTTGTAAAAGTTTGAACGTTTACAAAGGTTAACGTTTAGTGATGCTGAACTTTCATGTGCTCCAGGTGTGTTGCTTCCTTGCTGTTTGGGACTTGATGTTTGGTGTGGACATGTCCATGTTGATGCAGTGACATGCAGTGAAGCAGGTACCAAATCCTTTGCAGTGGATTGTGCAACTCTGCAGCGACAAGCATAGTTTACCTCTTTACCTCTTTCCTTGGCTCAGATGTGAACGTAGAGACAAGATGCATTGTGTACAGAGTGAACATCCATATTCTTATATGTACGCTGAATGTTCGTGAAACAAGTGACGATTGGCAAACAGGTATCTTGAACATTTCTTGGACTTCTCGAGGTTTCTGTGGGGGCTGTCCGTGAGATCTCGAGAATTGCATTGTGACAATGTCAGGGTTTGTTTACGATGCAGTGGATCTATGTAAGTATAGCACGAAAAAAATATATGTAATGTTTTCATTGAAATGCATGAGCAGTGGACAAAAAATACTATGCGGGCCGATCCTGACCTGCCGCCATTTTTAAGTCGGGACCTTATATGCAAATGAATAACATGTGGTTTGATGATTTGATGTGTTCATTGTAAGCTTCACTGTTGACACGTTCAGCCTTCAGTTTGCAGGACTCTGCGACAGTGGTTCTTTGCCATGTCAAACTCAGGAGTGGCATTCTCAGTTTGGAACGCAGCGAACAAATCCTTTGCAGTGGATTGTGCAACTCTGCAGCGACAAGCATAGTTTACCTCTTTACCTCTTTCCTTGGCTCAGATGTGAACGTAGAGACAAGATGCATTGTGTACAGAGTGAACATCCATATTCTTATATGTACGCTGAATGTTCGTGAAACAAGTGACGATTGGCAAACAGGTATCTTGAACATTTCTTGGACTTCTCGAGGTTTCTGTGGGGGCTGTCCGTGAGATCTCGAGAATTGCATTGTGACAATGTCAGTGTTTGTTTACGATGCAGTGGATCTATGTAAGTATAGCACGAAAAAAATATATGTAATGTTTTCATTGAAATGCATGAGCAGTGGACAAAAAATACTACGGGAATCATTGTACCGTACAATTTTGTGGTCGCTGTTTCATTTGCTGAAGGGAATGTCTGTGCGAATGGAGCATGCGACCGCGTCATCCTCGTCGTCCGATGGCGTGGAAATTCGGTTGCAGGAGCTGCGTAGCAGTGCTGTGACCAGGGGTCGTGAATGGCTCCAGGATGCCCTGGCAAACATTTCCGTCATGGAGCTTCGCAAAATGGCACATGCTCGGAATGTTGGCCGTGGACCGGACAACAAGTGGCTTGCGGTTGGAGAGCTGCGCGCTCGATTGCTGGATGTCTTGGCACCACGCATGCAGGTCCGGTGGGGCAGAATAGGATTGTGACGAAAGTTGCGTGTTTGTCACATGGTGCAATGTTGTAGGATGATTGTTGTTTTGTGGTGGCAGTGTGTCGGATGCTGCAGGTGGAAGAGGCATCGGCTGCCGAATTGGAAGAACTTCGCCTTGGAGCTGTTTCAGAGGGCAAGGAGTGGCTCAGTCGTGCTTTGTCGGAAATGTCGGCTCGTCAGCTTCGAGTTCTGGCTGCTGCGGGTGGTGTGGAGACACGATCCGGCAAGGCGTGGCTGCCTGTAGCAGATCTGCGCACCTCGTTGATGAAAGTCTTGGAACCTTCCACGGAGGTTGGGTTCAACCAAAAAATGTGTTGTGACATGCGTTGTTTTTGTGACCGAATTTGAATGTTTGTCACATGGTGCGATGTTGTAGGATGATGGTGGTTTTGTGGTGGCAGTGTGTCGGATGCCGTAGGTGGAAGAGGCATCGGCTGCCGAATTGGAAGAACTTCGCCTTGGAGCTGTTTCACAGGGCAAGGAGTGGCTCAGTCGTTCTTTGTCGGAAATGTCAGCTCGTCAGCTTCGAGTTCTGGCTGCTGCGGGTGGTGTGGAGACACGATCCGGCAAGGCGTGGCTGCCTGTAGCAGAACTGCGCAACTCGTTGATGAAAGTCTTGGAACCCTCCACGGAGGTTGGGTTCAACCAAAAAATGTGTTGTGACATGAGTTGTTTTTGTGACCGAATTTGAATGTTTGTCACATGGTGCGATGTTGTAGGATGATGGTTTTGTGGTGGCAGTGTGTCGGATGCCGCAGGTGGAAGAGGCATCGGCTGCCAAATTGGAAGAACTTCGCCTTGGCGCTGTTTCACAGGGCAAGGAGTGGCTCAGTCGTGCCTTGTACGAAATGCGAAAAGAGGAGATTCGAGTCCTGGCTACTGCGGGTGGTGTGCAGACACATTCCAACCGGAATTGGCTGCCTGTAGCAGAGCTGCGCAACTCGTTGATGAAAGTCTTGGAACCCTCCACGGAGGTTGGGTTCAACCAAAAAATGTGTTGTGACATGAGTTGTTTTTGTGACCGAATTCGCATGTTTGTGAGACATGGCATCATGTTTGTGCAATACCAGGGATCGACAAACAAATATCTTCAACATTTGTTGCATCTCTTTAGGTCTCTGTAGGGGCTGTCCGTGAGATCTTGAGAATTGCATAGTGATCATGCCCATGTTCGTTTGTGATGTAGTGGATCTATGTGTTATGTTTTCATTGATATGCATGAGCAGCGGGAAAAATTTGTAGGGTGATGGTTGTTTTGTGGTGGCGGTGTGTTCCATGCTGTAGGTGGAAGAAGCATCGGCTGCCAAATTGGAAGAACTTCACCTTGGAGCTGTTTCAGAGGGTGAGGAGTGGCTCAGTCGTGCTTTGTACGGAATAGGAAGAGACGAGCTTCGAGTCCTGGCTACTGCGGCTGGTGTGGAGACACGATCGGGCAACGCTTGGCTGCCTGTAGCAGAGCTGCGCAATTCGTTGAAGAAAGTCTTGGCGACTTCCATGGAGGTTGGGTGCAATTAAAAAAACGACATCTTGAAGTTTCTGTGGGAGCTGTTTGTGAGATCTCGAGAATTGAATTGTAGACTGTCGGCATTGCAAAAACGTCAAGTGCGGCTGTTTTTTTTTGATTTTTTTTTAGCAGGAGCCGTGTCACGATGATACCCTTGCATCTGGTGCAAGTGTCTTGTGGGGCTGGCTGAAACGATGTTTGGAAAGTCCTTCGGCGCCTGATACTACATTGCTTCGAGATGCTGTTCCAGAACAAAAAGATCGCATGCGTATTTTAGCGGTTTTGGCCGACAAGACCATGGGTCAGGTGGAGGGATTGCATCTTTCGCTTGCTTCTTTGGATGCTCGTGTGGTGGATGCGACGTTGCCGCTTCTTGCTACTTTCGATGAAGTGCAGCAATCGTGGCCCAGCAAAGCTGTCACGGATTCTGTTGATTTATTAGATTTACCAGGTTACTTCGCCTCCATTGGCATGGAGCATTTGCTGCGGCATCAGGTCGTGGCATTGTTGTCCTGTGTTTTGCTGAGTGTATCGGAAGAAAGACGACTTCAATGGTGTCGTTTGGTGGGGTTCACCATCGACGCGGACATGTTGCAAGTGGCGAGCCGTTTGTGGGATGTCCACACACTTACAGCTGCCTGTGAATGGGACAGTTCTGGTGGTTATGAGGATCGTGACAATGTGGTGGAGGTGAGTGGTTGTCGAAACTATTGTATGGCCTGCGTTAGTTTTTTTTGTCGTGTCTTGCCGGTTCGCGGTTGTTTGGTCTTTGTGTTGCTTGCAGGTGGTCCTTGGCATCCTGTGGGGCACGAAAGCGTTGGTGGTGGATGATGAGGGCGAGGTGCGCCGGCGTCGAGGTAAGCTGGATGCTGCAGACGCGACGTACCTGCGATGCCTGATGCGGAGATATGGTTGGGAAAGATTTGACCAGGACGTGGAGGTGTGCTATTGGTCCGAATGTTTTCCATCTGCTCGCTATGGGAACAAGAAGTGTTTACAGTTTGCTTGGCTTTTGCTGACGCAGTTACTTCATCCTCGCCAGACGCCTGCATTGCAAGCTATGCGCTCACGTCACGATCCAGTGACGGTCGCAGAACTCCGTGATTCCAGGACGAGTGCGTGTCGTTGTTGTGTGTTTTGTGAAGTTTTCTTACCTTTGTCACCTTTGTGGGTATTTGCATGAGAAAATGAATTATCATGTGTTATAGACGGCATCATGATGCCGAGCTGTTTT
This sequence comes from Cladocopium goreaui, assembly GCA_947184155.2. Taxonomy (NCBI): domain Eukaryota; class Dinophyceae; order Suessiales; family Symbiodiniaceae; genus Cladocopium; species Cladocopium goreaui. Next base: position 7,662 of record CAMXCT020006557.1, on the reverse strand, counting down.
GTCCCATTTATGGGGAAATGTTCTTAATAAAATGACATGACATATGTCATAGATGGCATCATGTTTTTGAAATACCAAGGAGCGACAAACAAATATCTTCAACATTTGTTGCATCTCTTGAGGTCTCTGTAGGGGCTGTCCGTGAGATCTCCAGAAATGCTCATGTAAAGCATAATGGTACCGAGCTTTTTTTTTTGCGCGATGAATGAGATAACGTATGTTATTCATACATCATGCGCGTGATCATGGTAGCCAATATATCTCGAGATCATCAGAGATATCTTCTCGAGGTTTCTGTAGGGGCTGTCCGCGAGATCTCGAGGAATTGCATACTGATTATGACATCGTGTGTACAGGAGCGGCGTGTCTCCGGTTGTCGTTCAATTGGAACTGGATATACGACAATGGCAGGAAGTGCAGCAGTGCTTGCGGTTGCCGACTTCAGATGAAGACGGTGTGCTGTTCAAGCGGATGTCGGAGTATTTGGAGAAGGAGAAGAAGGTGCGCTGTCGTTCCATGAATGCTGCATTCCCTGGCGATGTGGACAACATCAAGGAGTTGAAGTTGGATTGTTTGGAAGCTTCGGATGATGCAGAGAATGGTATCAAATGGAGATCCGACACGGAACGCAACTTGATGCAGTCGATTCCTGGGTGGACTGAAGGAACTCTTTGCAAGGCCGCTTTTGTGCCATTGAGTGCCATCCTTTTCGGCGCTGGCACTTCTGTTGTGGAATGTGTTCCGGAGGTGGATGTGGAAGGGGATGGTAATGCAGTTGTTCCTGACAGCACTGGCGCTTCATGTGTGGAAGTTGCTGAGGAGGCAGATGTGGAGATGGATGTTGCTGCGGGCATTGCTATGGAGGCCCTGCCTGAGAATTTGCAAGTTGCCAAGAAAGCATTTGCTGTGTTGGAAAATGTGAATATGAAGTTTGAGATCAAGCTGCGTGAAGTTGCGCAGATGTTGGACTGCAGTCCAGCTATCACTGCTATTGGTGAAGCGCTGTCTCGCCTTGTGTTATGGTCTTATGATGATGATGATGTTCAGAATCTGCTGGAGCGTTACCAGTGCAGACTGTGCAATTTTGGAACTGGCGGACAGAAAGAGTTTTTGGAACATTTAGTGGAGAAACACAGTGGAGGTGCCGATGCCAGCCGTGTGCTCATCGAGTATCGTAAGAAGGTCATTGGACTATTGACACACCTGGGCCCCACAGTTTCTTGTCTGCGCTGACCTTTTGTGGGATCGGGGTACTGAGCTTTTTGTAGCTATTTGTGTGGAATTTGTATCATAAACGGAGATAATAGTTTTAATTCACGGCGTCGTGGTACTGAGTTTTTTGCGTTTTGTATTTCTGTTAGCACGATCGGAGTAGGGTAGTGTAACATGTTTGATGCGAGATATCATGGTAGTGAAATTTGCTGATGATGTTTTGATGAAGTGATGCATCAGGTCACCAGCTTTGCTTCGCAACGTCGCCTCATGGAGAATGCTGATGAAAGGCTTCGACAGCCCGAGCAAGGAGGTCGCTTTGAAACTGCATGCGTGGTGTGTGCTCGCAGGTTTTGGCGGGAGCAGCTGAAGATGTTAATCTTATTCCAAGATCCGGCTGACAGCACCGAGTTGGAGAACGGTGCGGTGGATGTGATTCCGTGTGGTCAACAGGAACGCTTGTGTCGAATTCTTGGAGTTGAAAGATACAGTCGAAGATGGCCGAATATCCCTTTGGAGGCTCTGCATGCTTCGGCTGTTGAACATCCATACTGCAAGGGGGAGCATTTGCTCTTACACAAGCGTCGGATGCCGGTGGACTTGAAGGACCCTTACCACTGACTGCACGGGTTTGTTGCTTTCATTGAGGGATCACGGTATACCAACTTGTTTGTAGCTAATTTTCTGTTCACGGCATCGGATTACTCGACTTTGTTTGGGTGAAGTTCTAGTAGTATGTTCGGATGTCACTGCAATTGCAGGATCCTTGCCTGGTGTGCAGTGACTGCAAGGGCTCGTTGATGTCATCTAGTCTGACGTTGCCTCGGCACAGCTTGGCCAATGACCTTTGGATGGGCGAGCAACTGTCCGCATTGCGTGGCCTGGCCTCGGCCACGAAGCGACTTTTGCCGATGACACGGGCGTGCATGCAGGTTGTGGTATTGCAGCCCGGGCATTTGTCGCGTGAGGAACGTCAGCATGGCTTTGTAGGGAATTCGATTTTTCTCCTGCAAGCAAAGCCGTCTTCAGTGCTGACCACGCTCCCTCCAAAAGATGTTGATATGCAAGATGCAGTTTTGTTTGTTTTGGTTGGAAGCCAGAAGGATGCAGTCAAGGGCTCTTCTTTGTTGCGTGCCCCGAGAGATGAGTACACTACCGCTGTTGAATGTTTGAGGAAAACGAATCCTTTCTATGCGGAGGTGGAACTGGGAGATGGCAGTGATGATCTTTTGGAGGGCTGTGTCCTGGAAACTGCGGAGGATTCTGCATTGGCGCAGGAGTTGCTGCAGCGAGGTCCTGCAGACGCACAGGGACAAGATGCGTCGGATGATGAGAAGATGGACGATGCGAGTGAAGAAAAGCGTGAAGGCCTAGATGCACCAGGCAGGGTTCTGAATTGAATTTGGTTTTATTGATTGCTTCATGGTAGGGACTGTCCGAATGAAGCGATCGAAAACGATGTTAATATCGAGTTTTGCTTTGTAACGTTTGCCTTTCGGAACCATTTTGTTTTGTGTGGCAGAAAGTAAATATGGAAAACTCGCGCGCACATTGCAGGTGCAGGTGATTGCTTCATGGTAGGGACTGTCCGAATGAAGCAGCGTGAAGGCCTAGATGCACCAGGCAGGGTTCCGAAGTGAATTTGGTTGTATTCATTGCTTCATGGTAGGGACTGTCCGAATGAAGCGATCGAAAACGATGTTAATATCGAGTTTTGCTTTGTAATGTCTGCGTTTCGGAACCATTTTGTTTTGTGTGTGTGAAAGTAAATATGGAAAACTCACTCACGCAAACATTGCAGGTCATTTGATGTCTTCCATTGTTGGCTTGAACGATGGTGCGGATGAACAGAACAAGTGGGTGCGTGTGTTGAAGGATGTGGAGGAGGTCTGTGTGAGACAGGGTGGGCGGCGAAGGAGCGATGCTGCCGATGTGCTTCGCAACCGCATCAACAATGAAATGCCGGCCCCGGATGCATCTGTTCCTGGTGAACTTTTGGGTCGTGAAGGAGCCCAAGAGAGGCGAACACTTCAAAAAATTCGGACAATTCAGAAGATTGCCCGTGGCACGGCTGAAAATGAGCGCAATGTGGAATCAGCTATGTTCCAAGTTAAACCTTCCAAGTTGGTTGTTCCGACCAGAGACGAACCGCTGTCGATGTTTGATCCGGCCACCTGGGGCATGTCGTTTCCGGATTTGTTTCCATGGGGTGATGGCTTGCCTTTTTTGAAGCGTGAAGCCAACATGGATGCAACAGAAGTGTTTCGATATTTGTTGCTTCGGGAAGAACTTCATTACAGTGAGGGTGATGCCTTGTTGCCAAGATGGTCGCTTTCAGTGCTTTGGATTTGGTTTATTCAATTGTTGCTGAGTTTTCTGTTTCCCCAGGATGGTTTGGTGGTTGTGTTTTGGTGGTTTCAGTTTTTGAGTTTGGTCGCCTTTGTTCCAAGTATGCGGGCAGGAGACGTTGCTTCCAGTGATGTACGACGTGCAGCGTCGACTACAGTTGATGCGTGCGACGAAAGCGCATGTGATGCGTCGTGGCTTTGGCAAACATTGTCGTGTTATTTCTGAAGTCAACACGGACCAATTGCTCAAGGCAATGGCATTGCATGGAGACAATGCGGACCTCAGGGAGTTGCTGCGAGATCCGCAGGTGGATGTGGCCTTGAAGCGAGCATTGGGAGGAGTGCTTCAGGCAACTTCGAGCATCATTGGCATGGAAGGGCACCGCAGCCAGATCCGGTTGCGTGGACATGCGGCTGGATGGCATTATGGTTCTGCGCATCTGTTCGTCACGCCCAACATCGCAGATATGCGCTCGTCCTTGCTACTTCAATTGCACCTGCAGAATGTCAAAGTGGAAGAGTGCAAAATTGATTTGGACTGGGAGGCGGAGATGCCCGAATTGCCCAGCGCAGCTGCTATGCGACGGATTGTCGCGAGCGATCCCGTCGCTCAAGCGCGTTGCTTTGCCTTGATGATGGATTTGTTCTGTGAGGAAGTGTTGGGCATTCTTCCACCTTTGACCAAGGGAAGTTTTCGGGTTGGCGTGGCAGCAACCTTCGAAGATGGCATTGCGAGTTCCCTGCAAGGAGGTGTTTTCGGTGATATTGTGGCGTTGAATGGCCCGTTGGAGACTCAGGGTCGTGGTTCTTTGCACCCCCACATGCTTATTATCTTGCTGGGACACGACCTGGGAGATCGCTTGCGGAAACTGATTCATCGGGTGCAGCATGGTGAGTTGGTCGTTGAGTTGCAGCGGTGGAGTCGTCGTGTTTTGGAGGCTGTGCAGCGTTTTCAGTATGATTCTCAATTGGCCTTGTCGGAGCAGTTGAGCAGTCCGACACAACCACTGCCTCTGAATGAACGTCAGCGATCAGAATGTGGTCACCAGTATGAATCCGCGCCTTTGGTGCCTACGGAGCCGGATGGACACGAATTGGAAGCCTTGAAGTTGGGCGGATCCGTGGCTGGCAAGGTTTTGACATTGACCGGATGCTATGCTTCTTTGCGACCCAAGTATCTGCGACGCTGTGAACGTTCTGCGGGAGATGGTCTTGAGTGGAAGAAAAAATTCTGTGAGGATTACAGACGTTTGGTGATCCAGAATCATTTTCACAAATGCACGAAATCATGTTTCAAAAAGTTCCTCGCAATGAGCTTGGCAAAGTTGTGGTGGTTGTTGTTGTTGTTGTTGTTGTTGTTGTTGTTGTCGTGGTTGTTGTTTTGGTTGTGGTTGTGGTTGTGGGTGTGGTTGTTTGTTGTCGTTATTTTTGAGTTACGTGCGGTTTCGGCTTGGTCATGGCTTTTGTTGTTCGTTTACATGTTGCACGGTTGCTGTTACGGTATCAGTTTGCGTAAAACATTTTTGTGTAGAATGCAAAAGAGACGTCTGGAGTGTACAACGTGCATAGTTGGCTGTCAACGTGTTGCTTTGGCTGAGGAAAGCCGTGAAAGGCAAACGTGGGTGTCGCTTTGGTTGCTTTCACGTTGAAATGATTCTGGGCAAGGAGGACAAGCCGAAAGTGTTATGTCGGAAAGGTTGGCCTCGAGTTGCGAAAGCAGGTTTTTCTCGGTTGCAATATGAGACGGTAGATTTGAAGGAGGTTGAAGAGTTCAAAAACGAAAACCCGCATGTGTTTCAAGCTCGGCGTGATCACCCTTTTGAAGGGATGTCGAATCCGGTGGCGCAAGCAGTGATGCGATGCAATGTGGATGTCAAGTACATTGGACGCAATTTTTCAGAAGCAGACCTTTTGAAGTTTTGTGATGGGAGCATAGACCAGGAGCCTGGAGTCGAAGTTCCTGCTTCTGCATCTTCTCTGTTGGAACTGTCCGGGAGTGGATTGCAGGAGATGGAACTTCAACGCCCGGCGTTTGGTTCGTCTTCGGATGCTATATCGGGTGCTGATGCCTCACATGCAGAGCAACCTGTGTCGACTGAGTTGGATGCTTCGGATCCGCCGCCGAAGAAGCAATGCATGGGTCGTGTTTTGGACACGGAGCATAAGAAGATGCAGACGATGAGAAAGGCGCTTGATCGCATTCTGGTGGACCTTGCAAGAGATATGATGAATGTTGGTTTTTACACTGGTGAGTATGCTGCAAAGAAGTTTGAAATTTCGCGGAGTATGTTACCTGAATTGTATGCAGGACTGCTTGCTTTGGGGCGGTGGAAACGGAAATTTTTGACGATATTTTTTCTTATCGACTTTGTTTTGCAGTATTTTGTGCAAATGTCCTTAGTAAAGTAATGTAACATATCTGATTTGGAACATCACGATACCGACTCCTTTTTTGAGGATTTGTATGGGAATTCCTACAATGAAATGAGATGGTATAGATTATTTTTTGGTGTGTGCCTTAATTTGGTTCTCAGTAAACGGCAACATTGAAGGAGTGCAGCGATTGGAAGAGGAGGAAAGGGAAAGGGCAAAGGAAGCTGCAGCGGGCTCCGAGCAGGAGCCCCTGGAGGGGGACAGGGACCCTACTATGACAGGGCAACAGAGGCGTGCATTGACGATTTTGAGAAGACTTGCCTTTGGAATGAATCGTTGTGTGGCCAAATCCAACGGTGAAATGGCGTATCAGTTGTTATTCGAGCAGGAGCAACTGGTGACGTATCGTGGCTACAACATGTTCTTCCGCTATGTGCCGTATGCAATCATGCGTTGCAGACATGAGGACATGGAGGAGGTTTTGCAAGCTAGGCCGCATCTCAATGGCTCGCCCTTGGATGTGCTTCCTGACCCCGAAGGAGAGGCACCAGTGGTGGTGGATGAGTTTGCGGAGGTTGTTGATGAGGGAGGTGATGTGCCCAGAGTCCAGCAGGTGCATGTGAACTTCAACCAGAAAGACGATTACTTGCACAGGGGCTCTTCGGTTTTGTTGCAATGCATGTCTCTTTTGATGTATTCTCGCTTCGTTCGCAGAGTTTCGAGGAACAAAGCCGGCAAGGTGGATGGAGTGAAGTTTTTCGACTTTGATGAGCACTATGCCCACTTCAGTTCCTCCGTTCAGGATTGCTTGCGGTGGGTGGTTCTGTTTTTTTTGTCGTTCTTACTTTGTTTGGTGTCTTTAAGTTTGATATTTGGAAAGTGTTAACAAGTTCGGGTGAAGTTGTTTATTTCTGTGTTGAGCTGAAATTCGCAGGAAGTGAGAGCAGCAGATGACAGTGTTGTGGTGCCTTCAGATTTGCACCTTCCGAAGGATGCTGAGGTGCAGAAGTACGCAGCTCACATGTTGGGATTATCTTTTCCATTCCCAACGTGTTCTGGAGATTGCAGTTTGTCACATCGATGCTTTGCTTGCCACACCATGGGAGAAGATGCAAAGCAAGGCGTTCTTTTTGCTCGTTTTACGCTGCATTGGAAGCACTGGAAAAGTTACATGTCAATGAGGAGGTGTTTGGCGGAGGAAAGAGTTTTGGCCGGTTTGTCTGCTCCGGTCATCCGGGATGTTGCATCAGTGCGTTCCTATGTTGCTGGCATTGGTGACACCAGCAGTGCTTTTAGATGTTTGGAGAAGCTGTTCGGTGGAGCAGAAGGAGCGGATTGTCGCTATCATGACATGCTGCGCATCTGTGAGCGCGTTGCCTGGTTCGCAGACTTGTCCGTTCCGTTTCATTACACTCAGTTGACATCGCAAGAGTTCTTGGCCTATATTCAGACATCGTGGTTGGAGCGTTTCCAGCAGCACTGTGCTGCACGTCGTCTCAGCAGCAGTCGTCGGACAGCTGAGCGTTATGCTCTGATGACTGCTTTGGACAAGGAGGAGGACCTGGAAGATGACTCGGCACCGCCGGTTATAGAAGGACACGAGGTCGAGGATGATCTGCTATTGCAAGAAGAGTTGGACAACTTGGAACGTGCGCAGTGGCCGGTGGATGGAGAAGCATTGCACGAAGCTATGTTTCGGGAAGAGGATTGGATGAAGGTGTTGGGCAAT